>OX276460.1:541384-780349 GCA_946251905.1 Cryptocephalus moraei
CCAGGTGGCCTCCTGAGGTTCCGTCATGGAGGTAACGTAGCACCTCCGCCACCTTGATCTTGGGCACGATGAGTTAGAATCGTCTTTCTGCGCCATTATCGGATTCGAGCACCCTCTTGAGCAGTCCATCCTGTTTCACCAGGGAGTCCCACTGTGCCCAGTACGATTTCAGGGTCCTAGAGGAGGGGCCACTTCCTGCCATTCCGGCCGACGTCCTTCATCTTTCCACTTCAGGATTCGTTGAAGTTCAGGGTCGCCTTCCTGCGCTCGCCGCAGCCCGTCTGGTGACCAGTCCTCGTCGGTGACCGTCGTGCGGCAAGTAGAAGCCTCCTTTACCTCTGCACGACTGCAGTGGGAACATCCCTCCGGACACGGTCTTCGTGAAAGAGCGTCAGCATTACGGTGGCTGGTTCCTGCTCTATGTTCGATGTCGAAGTCGTATTCCTGAAGACGCTCAATCCACCGAGCTACCTGGCCTTCCGGGTACTTGAATCGCAGGAGCCATCTGATCGCCGCGTGAACCGTTCTCAACAAGAACTTCCTCCCATATAGGTACTTGTACCTATATGGGAGGTAACCACCCGCTCTTGCCCATCTTGCAGTTGTGACAAAACCCCTCCGATTCCGTCGTTGCTTGCATCTGTATCCAAGATGAAGCGTCCCTCTTGAGTCGGGAACCCGAGAACAGGGGCTGTTGTCAAGCGTCTTTTCAGGTCGTCGAAGGCGGTTTGGCATTCTTCATCCCAAAGGAAGGCTCGTTTCTCCTCAGTTAGTCGTGTCAGCGGCTTTGCGATGTCAGAAAACATTCGGACATAACGACGATAGTAAGTGCAAAGCCCCAGGAAACTGATGCTTGTCCTTCGGTGTTGGCCATTCTTGGACTGCTCGCACTTTTTCAGGGTCCACCTCGACGCCGTTACTGCTGACCACGTGACCCAGATAGTGTACCCTCGTTCTTAACAGATGGCATTGCTTTGGGTTGAGCGTCAGGTTAGCCATTTGGAGTCTCTTGAAACTTCCTCCAAGTTTGACAGGTGTTCGTCAAACGTCCTCCCTACGACGATTATGTCATCCAGGTACACGAGGCACGTTTTCCAGGAGAGCCCTCTGAGTATGTTCTCCATGAGCCTCTCGAAAGTAGCAGGCGCATTACACAACCCGAATGGCATAACCGTGAATTGCCACAGTCCAGAGCCTACTGTGAAAGCCGTCTTCTCCTTGTCTGCAGGGTCCATTTCTACCTGCCAGTAGTCACTCTTCAGGTCAAGGGTGGAAAACAGCTTCGATCCAGCCAGAGTATCCAGGGTGTCGTCTATCCGGGGAAAGAGGGTAGCTGTCTTTCTTCGTCACGTTGTTTAGTAGACGATAATCTACGCAGAACCTGGTGTCTCCAACCTTCTTCTTTACCAAGACTACAGGAGATGCCCAAGGACTGCTAGATGGCACGATGACTCCCTCTTTCTCCATGTCGTGGATGATCTTTTCCGCTACCTCCCGCTTCGCCTGCGACAACCTCCTTGCTGACTGACGGATTGGTCTCGCGTCTCCCGTATCGATCTTGTGTCTAACAATACTCGTTCTCCCAGAAGGTCCCTTGTCAGACACGAAAATCCATTGGTATCGCCGGAGTAGCTCAATAAGCCTCTTCTTCTCGGATCCAGCGAGAGAATCGCAGGCATCCACTAGAGCTTTCTCCACTTTCGCGGCTTAGCAGCCAGCGCTTCCCGTCACCTGGTGGATCAGTGACGTCACTGGTGAGCAGGTTCTCACTTTGGTCCCCTTGCGGATGGTAACTGGGTAGTCATTAATGTTAATGAGCCGGACTGGAATTTCATCACCCAGCGTTACCAAGGTCTTCCCTACTAGAACGCCTCGGCCCACCTCTACGTCGTGGTTCCAAGGTTCCACTATGGCAGGATTCCCTTTTCCGGTGACGCCTTGAAGTCGGGTCACCACTATCGATTCGCTCCTACCCGGCAGGATCGTGTCTTCTGTCAGCTTTATCTGATGGACCGTCTCACCCTTGGTGTGCAGGAATATTTCCTCTGGGCCGACCTGCATTACTTGTCGTTTCAAATTGAGTGCGAAGCCGTGGGTCTTCATGATGTCCATTCCCAAGATGGCGTCCTCTTCTATGTCGGCGATCAGGACTCGGTGTGGTGACAATTGTGCAGTGCCGATCTTGATCTCGACGTCTATTTCTCCGTGGACGGCGGCAGCTTCTTCCGTAGCCGTTCGCAACCTTCACCTGGACTCCATCACTCTCTTCCCTCGCGTGTTCAGCAGGCCTGGCTTCAGGATCGTCTTGGATGCCCCGGTGTCGATCAGTAGAGTGTGCTTCCTGCCGTTAATTTCGCCATCCACGTACAGGCTGCCACCTTCACCTCTCAGGGTAGCTATCTTGATGAGGGGCTCTTGGAGCGGGTATCGGGTCGGAGCTGCCCCCTTGGAGCCGAACCGCTTTAGTTTTCCGACGTCTGGGCCGTTGTTGGCTTCTCCGCCCTAGGGCGCTTGCAGTCCCTTTGGATATGGCCAACCTCTCCACACCCCCAGCATTTCGCCGGTTCCCTTCTGTCTCCCTTCAGCAGTCCCTTGAGGGCGTTGAAGACAACCTGCTCCAGGGCGTCCACTCGGCTTCCACGCATGCGTCGTCCCCGACCACCGTCCGAACGCGTCCACAGCCCCTTGACGCCTCCGTCGCAGCCTTGTAGTCCAGGGCCATCGAGAGGGCATCCAATGTGCTCTTGGGACGTGACAGCCGTACCGCCCGCTGCATTTCCACATCCCTCAAGCCGTCGATGAAGGCCGAGACCGCGAGACTCTCCGTCATGGACTCCGCCGCTTCCGGGTAGGCGAATCTGACTAGTTTCGCGATGTCGGCTTCGAACTCCTGAAGGCTCTCTCCCTGCTTTTGTCGTCGGTTCTTCATTCGGGATTGTTAGACCTGCCCCAGGTGTGCGTGCCTGTACCGCCTCTCCAGCCTTTGGACGAGTAGTTCGAAGTTGTCCAGCTCCCCCTCTGGAACAGTCTGCTGCACGTCGAGGGCGTTTCCTCGGAGGGCGACCGTCAGAGCCACTGCCTTATCCCTTGGCGCCCAGTTGTTGGCCTTCGCCGCTGCCTCGAACTGCCGGAGGTAGTTCTCCCAGGGTATTTCCCCGTCGAAGGTTGGCGGCTTCACTCGATGGCTCGCAGTGGGGACTGCCTCGATCCTGGTTATCTCCTCCGAGTCGTTAAACGGATTACCTGAACTGGACATGTTTTGTGGACTTGGCTGGAAATGCATAAATTGTAATCGATTCCCCAATTCTCGCAGTTGGTTCTCCAGTTCCAGTCGTTGAATTTTCTCTGTCTGGAGTGCGCTGTCAAGATTTCCGATTCTGCTACCCAGCTCACCGTGGAGTTCGTCCAACTCCCCGTGGAGGTTTCCTATTTTGTTGTCCAACTCGTCGTGGAGTTTTTCTAGTTTGTTGTCCAACTCGCCATGGAGTTCTTTTATGTTGTAATCCAGTTTCCCTATTTCGCCATGAAGTTTTTTCAACTCCTTTGTTTGGTTATCCAACTCTCCGTGGAGTTTTTCCATTATGTTTTCTAATTCGCCGTGGAGTTATTTCATGATGCGCTCACCCTCTTCCTCGAAACCGAAAGTTTCAGGGTCCTCGCCATTGTTGATTAAATATTCCTCCAGGCGTTTCTGTAGCACTGTTTTCGACCCTGTCGTTTCGAGTTCTCTATCTTCCAACTCGCGTTTGAGGTCAGTCACTTTTAAATCGCGTAATTTCTTCATTGTTCTTAATTTATTTCACTAATTAATTCCACTTCTGACACCATTGTAACGTTTTTTTTTTCTTCTGTTTACTAAGACTAAAACACTACGCGATTATCCTAATTAATTTATTTCTTACTACACTTATAAACTTAACTTAACAATCCCTTAATTTAATTTATATTCGCATACACAGATGTTTATTTACATAACGCGCCCGATCTCTCGCTCGAATGTTTACGCACCGGTTCTTCAACTGGCCTGCCTCGGGTCCGACATTCCCTTTTTATGACAGGTAGAAGGCTTCTAGACGTTTGCCGGAATATTCCCGAAGTTTCTGGAGATCATTCTAGAATTCGCGGAACTTGTTATCGCATCGAACTCTCTCGACTCTTCGAGCCGTCGGCTTCGATCCGTCCTTCCCGTAATCGCAATAAGGCGAACTTGTGTAGCTCCCGGCGTGTTTATATCGCGGCCGGCGAGCCGTTTCGTTACAATCCATACATTTCCTTTTTAATGTGCTACTAAGTTTTTGTTGGTTTAAAGTTTTCTCAGAGTCTGGATTATGGTTGTGTACAAGTTTACTTTCAACAATGTTATTTTTAACATCCAATTTTATAAATGCACTACATCGCTTCTTGGTACAATACCAACGCTGAATTTCATTGCTCAAAAGTGTTTGAAAAGAAAACTTAAAACCGCCAAGTAATATCAATGTCGTACTCCTTTCACTGGTCATTATTTCCATTGCAAGGAAAAGCACACACAAGTCCACCTTCACTAATTGCTAATGCCCAGGTACGAAAATACTGATTTAAATTCTGGGTTGATTCTGGTCCGACACCTATTTAACCTAATGAGGGTAGCAGGTAGTCGTGAGGCTATTCGAGTATCCTGAAAATTTACCCCTGAGGGTATTCGAGTGATATCAGGTACTGGTGAGGCAATTCGAGTACGCCGGGGTGAAGTAGCGAGAAACAACACTACATTTAAATTAAGTGATATGAAAGGACTTCTACATGAAGCTTTATCGAAAGTCACTGCAGAAGATTGGAAACAATGTATACAGCATGTGATAAAGGAGGAAGAAAAAGTTATGGAACTTAGATTATATAGTTGATGAACGCGTATTGGAACCAATTATCATTACACCAAACAACGAAACATCAGATTCGGATGATGACGATGAAGACGACATGATGTAGTTATTTAAAACTGAACTGTGACATATATTTATTTTTGTAGGTACCTATTATTATTTATATGTAGTTATTTAATTGTAGTATAGCAACCAATTGCTTTAATCAAGGATTTAATTTATATGAATTGTATATATTGTACATATTTTTTCTGACAGCAAATTTTAACCACACCAGTTTACTAAAGTGTCAGTTCTAAGCCTGAAAAAAGTGTAAGAAAATTTTGTTTAATCTAAATACTAATGAATATTGTAAATTTCAATTTTGTTATTTATATTAAAATGAAATTTCATTTTTTAGACACTTGAAGAAATTCTCATTTACACCTAATCCCACGACACTGTGCCTGCAATTTTTTCCTGTCCGTTTTCTGATCGTCCTTCGGTCCCATTGTTCTGGCTACCTGAGTTTTACAATACATGGAGAACCCTTCGAAAGTTATTGAGTAAACGTACATTTCTAATGGAAAAATGCTTACGAGTCTCATTAATTTTTTGAATCACCCAATAGTGTTTTGGACACTGTTTTGAATTTATAATGGGCTTGTGTGCTATCAGTCGCAAGGAAATAGAGAATAACACTTAATTTATTTCCCACACAGATGTTTATTTATTTAGCGCGCGGTCTCGTCGCCCAAATATTTGCACTCCGATTCTTCAACTGCCTCTCTCAGCTGTCGATCTCCTTTTTATGTCTAGCACCTCGCTTTCGAGAACACTCCAGATGGTTGCTGGAACGTTCTGGTCGTTTCGGGAGAAAACTGTCGAATTCGAGGAACTCGTTATCGCATCGAACTTCCTCGACTCTTCTCGTCTGTTCGAACCGTCTTTCTCGGGATTACGAATTCGCCGAACTTGGGTAGCTCGAGGCTCGAGGCGTGTTTATCTCGCGGCAAGCCATTTCGTTACAATAGATAGGATTGCTTGCGATTATGATAGTGTAACGTTTTTACCTACGCGAGAATTACTACACGACACGAGTTTTCTTACTTAATTTATTTAAACCACTTACACGCTAATTTATTTCTACACTTACACTACACTTAACTGCTAATACTTAATCTAATTTATCTTATTTCACTTACTACTACTTAACTAATTAATTTATATTGCACATTGTTTATTTATCTTACCGCCGGCTTGGCCGACATCCGTCGACCAGTCTGCCGGCGACTGTTTACGACTACAGTCGACATTCGTCGACTTCTCTCGTATCGCTCTCCGTCTGCTATTTATAGCCGTATGGGAAGTCCAGAAACTTCGAGACGTTTCCGGTCCTTTGTTCGGTAACCTTCTAGATACTACTAGAAACTCGAACGGCTTTCCAAGAATGGCACCAGTTCCCTGAACCTATCTCGTGCGGAATTCTTTGAAGTCATTCCGAAAGGCGCTTAACTTTATGGCAGGCTATTATGGTTTTTATTTCGTTACAATTGTTACACTGATTGCTTAATAAAATTCCATAATTCAATCAAATTGATTAAATACTTAATTTAGATTCTCCATTCGCTTTGTACATTTGGTATTGTCTCACTAATACTATACTCTTTCAAGAGATATACCGTTTTTATGACTGACTTATCAAGCTGTTTATAGCATCCCTGTTGCGAATGTAAATAAACCGAATTAAAATTGTTCGAGGAAGCCTCGTTCCGGTGAAGATTTTGAACGGACCGTATTCGGAAAATTGAAACAAATATTGAAGCGAAATAATTTTTTAAATCAAATGCAAAGTAATGCTTTTATCAAATTATCGTGTTATAACAATGTAGATACGAAAATGGACATAAAATAATATCTATAACTATGAAACTATGTATTAATATGCAAGATATTAATACATTTTAAATATCCTAAGTACGGTCGGTTTTTGTCGGCATGGGTCAGTGAGGAGTCCAATTATTATAATCTTTATTTATTACTGACGAAAAACCGCAACACTTGAAGAGTCAAAATCATAAAAACGGTATATCTCTTGAAAGAGTATACCATCCTTTCCGCCATATTCATAAATGATTCGTTTCGGTAACCACATGTATGACCGATGGACAGTCAGTCCATCAGTAAATCCGTACATTGTTGGCAAATAGTTTTAAAAATCCGAGATTCGATTAAAACTTGACACACATAGTTGTCAGAAGTCGGGAACTTGATATTTTCATACATTGTTCCCAAAACGTACATAGTTGCCGATGCCTTCTATAGTTCTCTTGATATAGAGATTTTTTATACCGAATTGCCGATATTTTCTAAAATTTGTAAGTTTAATATGGTTAATATGTAACACATAAGGGAGTCAAAAATATTTTGTTTAATTCTTTTATTAATTAATTGTAAAATATTGGTACTAAAAATTCAAAAATGTTAAAGAGATCAGATTTCTAAATTCATACGATATCCAAAACTATATTCTTAAAATTACTAAAAAAAATCACTAACCTATTTAATTTCATTGGTAGTCTAATTCTTATATACGTTTGTACAGCATTAGCCAAAGTTAGGCAACTTTTATACTATTAAACGTCGTTTTAACTAGGTGTAACATGTCTGAACAGTGTTTTTAGCATAATTTATAAATTCAACTACTACTATGATTAATAATGATTTTGCAGATTGCTTCACCAAAGTAGACACATAAGGAAAACAATGGCAATTTGTACACGTCCCTATACAAAAATGGGTACGTATCATAATTGTCAACTCCTTTCTACTGTACTTTCACTTTTTTTGCACTTAATGGAGAAGGCTGGCAGAGAGACACCGATATAAAACGGGACGGGCACAAATTGCCCTTGCTTTTCCCTTCGTAGGTAAAGCGATATGTACTGATAGTCGCCCCCAATTTTTTTCAGTGACATAAAGCAGGTACGAGATTGCAAGCAGCACTTTGAGAAGATTTCGACGGAGTACGACAATGTCCTGGTGAGAAACTCACAGATGGCACGCAGCAAGCTGCAGGAGGTCGAGGAGGTGCAGAATATTCTTGTCGCCGTCCGGTCATGCTTTGGCCATCAGACGTTGGACTATGTCAATAGTATCAGCTTGCTACAGTCAAAGAAGAGACATGAGATTTTGAGCACGGTGAGTATTGAAACCTTCCGTTTATCTCCAAGACAGAATTTTAATCTTCACTTGTGATTTGTTTATTTACTCATTTGATGTCGAGCAATCAATTCAAATATGATATACTGTAAACTAAAAAGAAAAAAGTTTCATTACCTCTTATCTGATAAGATAACCTGTGTTCCAGCTACTTTCGTATATGCACGCCTCGACTACTTACTTCCATCAAGGGTCCGACCTCTGCGCCGATCTCGAGCCATTTTTCAAAACCTTATCGGACGAGGTAAGCATTGAATTGTTTATAATCTGTATGAGTCAAAATTGTATGTCTAAATACTTACACCGTATTGGTTTTGGTTAAATAAATTCAATTTTTAATGCATAATTTAAATGCATGCAATGGGCGGGATTGTACAGAAGAGAACCAACCCCCAAATGATCCAAAGCCAGAAAACGAACAAAATATTACCTTAAGAATGAAAAATTATTGCTCAGTAGTATTTGAATTTGAGCATGGTAATATCAAAGACATTTCTGTTTATACATTAATGAGCCAATGGTCTTATGGAGCTTCGGAATATTCTTTCGACAATATACAGAAAACAAAAAGATTATGCAATTAATGCAATTAATTATTGCATACAACTGTATGAATTATGCAAATCTTGCACCATTTCTGCAATTTTATTACAGAAAAATAAACAATTCGTGAAGGGTGGGCGCTTCGCACACACAATTTTAGAATTCCTTGGTTTTTGATGACGTGACACGCCCCAAAAACAATCGACCAAACTTAGTTTTAATTCAGTTAATTACTTACAGTCAAAGGTACATCCGTTTCTTGCCGAGCCTGGAAATCGAGTCCCTTACTCACTACATAACAAAACCATCGACAAACGTCCCCTGCTCAGGTACCTACTTGCCGGCTACCAATGGTACGAAAGGGACATAATCGTCCGTGGTCTGTTTCACATATTATTATGTCTACAGTGCCAATTGTTTTGGAAAATTATATAGTTATTGAAAAAACGGAGTTATTTAAAAATAACCAACTTGAATGTCACTTTAGATAGTCCGAACTAGTTGTAATAATTTGCTTACGAATTTGCATCTGGTTTCATCAAATGGATAGTTATAAAAAAACATGATCAATTTTCTTTCAATCCAATGCATCTTAGATTTGCGCGTGAAGCTTACACTTCACGGATGGTAATAATTCACCAAAAATGTAATATATGTATATATTTTTTTTTATTCAAAGTATGTTTGCATATATTTTACATTGAGGTCGAATTTGGGAACGCTTTAAAATATACTATTCTAGGCACGCGTATAAAAGTTTTCACTTCCTAATGCAACATTTTCGTAATTTTTTTTCGTTTCCTTTTTTCTCCTTTTTTTTCCTTAATTTTGTTTCCTTTTGGCCCTTATCATTGATACGCCTGTGGACAACTGTTTTGTTGCCTACCACAATTCGTCAATTCCGGCCATATTTGCTAATCCTGTTGCACCGCGTCCATCACTGATGATGGCATGTAAACAACTAATACTTTCTTAGGAGAACGCGGGGTCTATTAGTTATATTGTAACGTTTATTTTATAATTTATTTACATTAATTGAACACTAATTTATTTAACACACTAAACTACTTGTATACTAGACTAGACACTATTTAATTTATTTGTACTGCTCCGCTTTCGGATCGTATGTCGCGTTCACGTCTGCTTCTCTACTTCTAACTAACTCCCTCGATCACAAGCCCCCTTATATATACACCCCAACCATGATCGAGATGGTTCTCGTACCTTCTAGAACGCCTACGCAGGAAATGTTCATAAGGTCACCAATTACTTTTCGTAAACAACATTCCGGGAAAATTCATGCAGCTGTCTTTTACGTCGTAGTAATTCTGAAGAAGTAACCGCTTCGCTCGGAGCGAGTAAACATGTGTCGCTTTGTTTACTTCTCGCATTACAATATTAATCCTCTGTGATCGAAATAGATACACGTTGTCAATAATTTGATACATGCACATACTGGAGGTAGGCAGTGACGAGACCTTTTTTATTAATTAATAAAACATTTTTTCCTATAATTTACTCGATTCCTCACTGATTTAATGATGCTTTTGTTATAGGTTCGATATCTCGACTCTCATAAAACTCAATTGTGCTTTCTCGCGAAGAAGAAAAACCGACGGTTCAAGTCAAAGCGTTTTATTCTAATGTCCCTCGTGTCTCCTCTTAGGTCTTTTTCATACTCAGCCTCGTTAATCTTAATGTCCTAATAACATAAACAAACTCGCCAGGTCGCGAGACGACGTGCGCCCGGAAATTCCTTTTAACAATTCGGCCATCCTGCGTCGTTTCCGTCCCTGGGAACCCTCCTGGCATCTTTGCAATATGCACCGCCTCCACAGCAGCTCCGAACTATGACCTGAAAGTCATAACCAACCGCAGTACGCTATGTTCATCAATTTCTACCTAACCTAGTCCCGTTGGTAATCTGATATCAACTGTTCTCATTTCAATCAACTTTCTCCTTTCTTCCTTTTTTTCGTTTTTCTTATCTCAGTTGTCCCAACAAAGGTACTTGGCCATAGCACTTTGTTAAGATCACTTAGCTCGAAGACACTACTCATATCTTACTTGTCTCACAGGTTACCTTTATAGTCCTCCTGTCCGACTCATATTTCACTAAGCTCGCAAGTTACCTTTATAGTCGTCCTGTCCGACTCTGTTGATATCAAATCCCCAACAAGGAGAAATTGTACATTTATTAATTGTTATATTAGTGCCTCACAGTCTTACAACCACTGTTTAACTTCCTTAATTAACTCTAGCAAATCGATCAAATCCTCTCTATCTCTCACGCCACTCTCTGAGTCACTACTCATACTATCTTCTACACAATGTCGATAGTGTCTCAGGGACTTACAGCAACTAGCGTGTTAAATTTCTTATAGCCTCTCATACCTTTAACACTTCTAATTTTATATCTATGGTTTCCGAACACCTTCTCGATTTTATACGGATCAGAAAATCTCTGACTCAATTTCTTATTGACGCCTTTCGCGTCGCACGATTTCCTCTTTCGATCATACCTAATTTTCATTTTATGAGCAACATTCTTAAGGTTTTTACTAGCCTGTGCCCGCTTATCCGAGAAATTAGTGGAATGCGAAGGTGTTTCTATATTATTTAGTAAATTGCCTTTGTAACCAAAAAGAATCTCGAAAGGAGTGTGTTTTGTACTACTATTCATCGTATTATTGATTCCTCACATTATCTCTGGTATTTTATCGTCCCAATATCTATTTTCCTCACTACTCACTACTCTCATTGCATCCAACAGTGTTCTGTGGAATCTCTCTACCTGGCCGTTTGCCCTTGGAATAGGCGTCGCAGTCCGTGTGTGTTGGATTTGCTTTTCGCTAATAAACTCATTGAAATATCTGCTAATAAAAGCTAACCCATTGTCAGAACGAATACGTTTCGGATATCCAAAAAATTCTCCCAAAATTTTTCATAATTGCTTAATACATTCCGCTGTTCAAAGTTCATGAAGGTCTTGCAACCATAAACTTCGTGAAGGAATCAATAACCGTTAGAATGTATGAAAAACCAGCTTTACTTTTAGAAAAGAATCCAACATGATCAATATGAACAGTGTGCATTGGAACATCGGGTTTCGGGATAGGATGAAGCTTACCTTCTACCTTACCATAATTACCTTTATTGTATCCGCAAAGCAAACATGCATTTACATATTTTCGGATAAATCGAGACATTTTGGCAGACCAAAATTGGTCTTTAATTAATTTAGAACATCGTTCCTTTCCTGGGTGACCAATTTCGTATATTTTCGCAATAACTGAAACTGCATATTTCGGTATCGCCAGTCTCTCCCCATCTACCGGTTTCCGATATAAACGATTATTTCTAAAAACAAACTCTTTAGCTAAATTACTGTCTGACTTGTTTTTAATTCGTTTTACAATATTTTGCAGATTATCGTCCTGTAATTGAATCGATAGAAACCAGTCAGGTTCGGAAATTAGCAAAACATTCATTGCATTTCGGCTAAGAGAATCGACATGTTTCATATTAGTACCAGCTTTGTGTTCAATTCCGAAATCATAGTCTTGTACCGAAAGCCACCATCTAGCAATCCTGGGTATTAGGACTCGTTTTGAAAATGTATAACGAACAGCGGAACAATCAGTCACAACTTTAAAATTAGAAACAATCAAGTAAATTCGAAATCGTTTCAAACTTTCTACTGCTGCAAGAGTTTCTAATTCGTAGCTGTGACCAACCTGTTCGGCAGGGGTTGTGACACGACTAAAATATGCAACGGGTTTTAATTAATATTTATCGGATTGGACTTGAACAAGTATTCCGCCCAGACCCTTTGAACTAGCGTCGGTATGTACTTTTGTCTTTAGAGACGGGTTGTACGATACTAAAATCGGTTTGCAAATTAAGAGATTTTTGAACGTAGAAAAGGCTGTGGCTTGAGATACACCCCATTCAAACGGAATATTTTTACGAGTCAGTTTAGTTAAAGGCAACGCAATAGTAGCAAAATCTCGAATGAACTTTCTAAAATATCCCGCTAGACCTAAAAATTGTCTCATTTCATGAACATTTGAAGGCTGTCTAAAGTTTTCAACCACTTTAACCTTGGCAGAGCCAGGTGAGATACCGTCTGGACCAATCTGTGACCTAAAAAGTGTATCAAATTTTTCAAAAATGAACATTTGCTCAAATTTAATTTAAACCCACTATGGCTCAAAATTTCGAGAACTATTTTTAATAAATCTGAACCTTCTTCGACAGAGGTCGACGGAATTAATAAATCGTCCATATACCAAAACTTGATTGTAACTCAGATTTCCTAGAGCATTGTTTATGGCTCTTTGAATCATAGAAGGTACATTAGTGAGACCAAAAGGCATTTTTAAATATTCATAATGACCATCTGGTGTGACGAAAGCTATTTTCGAAATGGAGTTAGGTGCTACAGATATTTGATGAAACCCCTGATTACAATCCAAGCTGGTAAAATAAAATTTATCGGCTAACAAGTTCAACTGTTCCTCTACATTTGGCATTGGATAAACATCCTTACGAGTTATTTTATTCAGAGCTCTATAATCCACACACAACCTGATTCCATTATCCTTTTTCTTAACCAATACCAAAGACAATACGGTTGTATTTGTCTTTACCTTATACCGTATTTGTCTTTGCCAATACTATCCGGCTAGCAAAGTCTGAACGTGACTCCCTGACAAACCCTGAATCGAGCAGATCTTTTACTTTTTCTCTCACAATATCTCTTTGTTTGATCGACAATCTGTAAGCCAGTAAGAGTTTTGCTCATTTCTCTAAACTAATTTCTAATTCACAGTTCTTAACTGTACCCAACTGAGCTGCACAATTAGCAAAACAATGTTGCCACTTATTTAAAATATCCAAAAGCTTATTCTTCGACTCAACAGCTAAATCAACGTCAATTACGTCAACTTTATCAAGACAAAATTTTCTAGTACTCCCGATTTGATTCAGTAGGCTCACCTTTGGACCCTGGCTGATGGAGGAACCACTGCACCTGGATCCTCTGCCGATCAGCTTTCCTTCTGCCCACACTATTTCATCGTTGCTCATATTTGAAACCGGCATGAAGTAGCTGGGTCCTCTAAATACTATTCCAGGGATACACACTAACCAGTTACCGAACTGGAAACGTTTGCTGTCCATGTAGACCTCTTCATCCTCGCTAACATCTGTTACTTTGACAGGAACAATTGTAGTAGCTAAAGGACGTAGTGTAGCCATTCTGGTTGAAGCAATCCTAGGGCGCACCTCCTCGTCCTCTAAAGTGGTGTCTTGCAGTATCTCCAAGTTATGTTTGATCAAGGCAGCCTTCCCTGAGCCAACTATAAGCGACACACCTTTGGCATTGATCACTGGTTGCCCGATCACCATCTCAAGGTCGTCTATATCTGCTTCCGTCACTAGAGCAGTCGTTTCCATTACGAAGCCGTCGATTTTCAAGGTGAATCTCACTGCACTTTTCGTTGTTATAACAACCCCACCAAATGCTTTCAGAAAATTGGTTGCAGGATATGTCTGGAGTTTTACCTTGTCAAGGACGTTTACATGGATAATGTTGACTTGGCTGCCGCTGTCTAAGTATGCAAGAATCGACTTCCCGTTGACATAACACTCCTTTTTATAGACATCGTTCGCTTCCTGATGATCGATCAGTTTTATTGATTTTGGTTTGATCCCTCCTGATGAATTATTAGAATTACCAGTGTTTTGATTTCGCAGTCTACAGTCCTCTCTCTTGTGGCCATAGCGATTGCAAGTATAACACCGTAGGGATCCTATAAGGCGACAGTCCCTAGTGATATGCCCGTATTTACCGCAGTTGTAGACCTCTATTCTCCTAGTACTGGCCATATCTTCGTACTTAGGTCGCTTTTGTCTATGATTTCCCTTTGAACTTTGATAATTTTCAAGAGGTGCAATAAATCCGGCGTAAAGTTTGTCCTTAGTAGAACAAGTGCGACCCTTTGATCAGACAGAAAATAGCAGCTTCAGTGTCCAAGCGACATTGTTGGATGAGGGCCAATTTCTCATGGTAGTAGTGGGTCGTTTTCTCATCTGGTCTCTTTCTACGAGCAACCAATTCGTCGTAGTCGGTGGCGTAGTCGATACAGCGAGGAAAAGCTCTAGTTAAGGCGGTCTTCCACTCCGGCCACGTCTTCTTGTAGTCCTCTAGAGTATTGAACCAATTTCATGCCGGCCCCATTAATTTTTGTTGCATGTAGGAAGATTTTTGGTAATCGGTCCAATTGTGAATTTCTCCAAACTGTTCTATTTTTTGTAACCACCCAGTAACGGTTTGAAGAATATCGCCTGGAACCGTTGACACAGAAGCTTCCACAGACTCGTTACCTGCGTCACACCTTCGGAATCACCTGCGTAAACCTTTTCCTGAGCGCTTCACTTATTTTCCTTTCAATGTGCTTCTCCAGAAGGTCTTAATATAACTGGTTTTCGTTTTCCTGGTCACTCATCTCGAAGTTTGCACTTATTCCTGAGAGTTTCACGCCACAACAAACGTATGCACTATCTGCACGTGAAAGTACGATAATCCCGCTTCTGATAATGTTATTGGTTCGATATCTCGACTCTCATAAAACTCAATTGTTCTTTCTCGCGAAGAAGAAAAACCGCCCGTTCAAGTCAAAGCGTTTTATTCTAATGTCCCTCGTCCTCATGTCTCCTCTTACATCTTTTTCATACTCAGCCTCATGAATCTTAATGTCCTAATAACATAAAAAAACTCGACGGCCCGGTCGCGAGACGACATGCGCCCGGAAATTCCTTTTAACACTTTATTTTTTTAAATCTTAGAATTTACATTAAAATTAGCCCGTAAACCGCACAAAAGTTTTTAAAGGAATTAAAATTTTCAAAAACTGAAAGAGGTGTTTTTTTAGGTAATGTAATAAAGCATGTTTAGTAAATGAACGATCCCTCACAACGTTTAAAGTGTTATAACTCTGTTAATATAAGAAATAAATAAGACATGTCTGCTAACTACTATTGACTTTAATTTTAATTTATTCAATTTTGCCATATAAACTGACGTTTACTGACGTCAAATCGAACCTATAAAGTCATTGTTAATTTTGTTTATTTAGGCAGCGGATTCATAGCTTGTTAACGTTAATGTTAACAGTCGATACATTCCGTGTGGCTTATTAGATTTTTCACGCTGCCGTTGAAAATTTCCTCATAATTCCTCAAAAAATGAAATGTTTGATTTAGTTTGAACGTACGTTACTCTGACATAATTTGACTGACATACGTCAGACTTACATATGTGTCTGACATATGCGTAACTAGGGATAAATCCAACGATTATAGACTACCAGGATTGCTCAGTTCGCCTAGCAAAAACTCGTGACGTCACCACCGGTGCTGGACAGAAGATAGAGATTTATTCATTTTACTGTAGTAGTCAGTGTTAAATGTAGGGTTTACGTACGTACTCTACGTAATCCATATTTACGAACGATATCCACATCCCGTCATCCACAGATCAACACGTAAACGCCTTCAGCACCGGTGTTGACGTCACAAAACTGTCCAACATTGGTCAAATGTAAGTGAGCAATCCTGGTTAGTCGATAATCGTTGGGATAAATCAACTTGATTTACTCCTTTGTCTCTCACTCTAAATGGGCGGAGCTAACAACTCCCTAACCATGACGCTCTAACATCTAACGTTGTCAGTTACATCACGTCCTTTTATTTTGGAGGTCGCGTGTCTAAATTCCAAGAAAACAAACATGTTCTTCTCAATTCCACTGTTTTCCCGCTATATTTACAGTTTTATTTCATTTCTTATATTTCCTCGATAGTTTTCGAAGATAAATGCATAGATAAATGATAACAAATTCTTGATTATGTTGACACATGATTGACATGAGGCTGTAGAGGTTAGAGCGTCATGGTTACGGGGGTTACGGAGTTGTTCACGAAGTTTTTCTTTAAGGAAGTCGCGCGTACCGAGTTGCAATCGGTGTATATTACGAGCGGCACGCCGTACAAATACACTCTAAAATGCACAACTGCTTCCACTATGGCTAATGTTTCTAAGTGATAGGAATGATACCGCGATTCACAATCGGTAGTCCGACGACTGTAGTACGCAACAGGCCGACAAACACCATTTTCGTCGCATTCCGCAGTCCATTCGAAATGGCAGTTTTTTCGCAACAATGCTGTTATTTGCGCAGCCAACGTTAAAAATCCCGCAATAAAGCGACGAAAGTAACCAGCAAGTCCCATGAATTGGCGCACACCATTCACGTCTGACGGAGGCGATGTTTGAGTCAGAGCACTAACTTTTCTCGGGCTGGGGCGTATTAATCCTTCGCTTAATACCACTCCAAGGTACTCAGTTTCTAACGCAAAGAACACACATTTTTCATAGTTCAGTGAAAAACCAGAGACTGATAAGGCGTTTAACACTTCTTCTAAATTTTGCAGTCCCTCCGCAATTAGGTATTTTCCCATTTTTTAAAACTGGCCAAATGAGATTATGTGCCTATAAATCTTAGGTTAACATTAAAAAGAAATAAAAGCATTTAAGCAAAAAAAGTCATTTGAAATTCAAACGCTAGGAATTGGCGCCAAAACGCCGTCTGACGTCACACCGTATACAAACAGTGTAGTGAAAATACTATTTTACGACGGGAATAATACAAATTACTAGATTTGATCGCAATTTAACTCCTACACTCCAGCGGAAACAAGAATAAAGTCCAAAATACTCGAAAAATATCTATTTGTGGACTGCAAAACGGACCCGTGTTTATACGCGGAGTGACGTCACGATGAGCGGTCGTTTCGCTGTTCCTCTAACTTTTCGCACATTTACTGCTTTTTATACCTGAAATACTTGGTGCTGGGCCTATTACATGATTTTTTATGATTATAAAATTTGTCTGAGGGTTCATCCCTATGAATTTAGATATGTCAACCTCGGATATAATTGACCCAACGGGTCCGTTCAAAATAGTCAATTATAGCGGAGTTCAATTATATGAGGGGTGTTAAAGAATAACCTGATAGTATAGATAGATGACAATCTAGTCAATTATAGCCGGCAGTCTATTATATCCGGGTCAATTAAAAGCATGGTTGACTATTTCGTTTAATTTAAAATATATGACATACCTAATTGTTGTAGAAGGTACAAGCACATCATCGAGGTAAACGAATGCTTTCTTGCCTTTCAACGCGCCCAAAGCTTTGTCAATGGCACGTTGGTAAATCGCAGGAGCATTCACGTATCCAAATGGCATGCGATTAAACTGTTCATCTGGAGTGATGTGTTTGGAGTTTTCTTCGATTTCCATTTGATAAAAGCCAGATTTCATGTCTAATATTGTAAAATACTTCGCATTACATAACGCATTGATTTGGTCTTGGATAAGTGGCAGTGGATGCCTTTCCTTTAACACCTTCTTATTAACGTCGCGATAGTCCACGCAGATCCGCAAAGCACCATTTTGTTTTTCTTCACGAGCACAACAGGGCTCGCATATTCCGATTTGCTTTCGCCAATAATACCGTCCTGCGCACCTGGCGATAATCTTTATGGATTATCCCAAGGGAAATCGGATATGTCGCTGGGAAATCGGATATGTCGCTAACATGTCTATCTTGAATGTGTGTTTTTTTCGTTACTTTTCAAATTATAGCATTCTGTTCCGACCGAATCTGTTGCAAAATTTTCCAAATTTTGGGGCAGACGGACGGACGCCTTTGTCGAATCATTAGGGTTCGTTGAGTAATATTACCAACAAACCCAAAAAAATCTATTAATAAGGCATCTCTCTCTATTATATGAATATGTTGGTGTTTCCTTTATCTTATGTTCTTTATCTTATTTTTTATCTTCTTTGTCTTATGTTTTCTATGCGGTTTTCTTTATCGTGTAAAACTGTTTAAAGTATCGTTTGTAGATAAATGAGATGCGTGACGAGACGTATCGCATCCAGAAGGAGCTGGAGAACACCCACTCGTTAGTTACGAACATCGAACCAATCGCCATAAAAAGTGAAAAAAATTCACCGACGATGGAAGGCTACCTCTTCAAACGTACTTCGAACGCATTTAAGACCTGGCATCGGCGGTGGTTCTACTTGTATGATAATAAGTTAGTTTATAGGTGAGTTGGTGTACGCTGTTTTTGTCGCCAATAATGTTTTTTATGACAGGAAAAGGACTGGAGAGGAGAATGAAACGATAATGGAAGACGATCTGCGGCTATGCACGGTTAAGCCAGTCCTGGACGGAGAGCGTAGGTTCTGTTTCGAAGTTTTGTCGCCTTCGAAGTAAGTCTATTGGGATTTTAGAACGATTCTCATAATTATATAATTATAAGTTTGAAATGGTTATCCTGGCGATAATGCATACATTTTTGAACAGATAAAAGGGGTAGCTCAAAACACTATGTAATATGTCCAATGCATATCTTCAGAAACTAAATACCTATAACTGAAACCCGAAATAATTTGATGTTACTACGTTGCGTACTCTTTTTCATAACATCCCACACAACACACTTTTTATTTTCTCATATGAGGTATAGTCCGTTTCACGCTCGACTATTCGAAATTCCCCATTCCCTGTCGATAAGTGCATGTATAAAGTTTATGCCTTAGAACTGAGTGTCCCATTCTATATCCTATTTACATAAGGGTGGTTATTGCTTACATTCTGTACCGCGTGTTGGGTGTCTAGGCTGGGGAATCCCGAATCAACGAGCGTGAAACGGACTATACCCATATAATAACAGAAAGTATTGTAAACTTGCTGATTTTCGAAATTTGAGATATTGTCATTTATGGGCGTTTTGAGATCCCCTGAGTTCGAAAAAAATTTTTTTGGAAGCGCGCGCGCGTGTGCGTGTGTGCGTGCATGCGTGCGTGCATGCGCGCGCGCGCGCGCGCGTGTGTGTGTGTGTGTGTGTGTGTGTGTGTTGTGGTCAACGTTTTTGCAGAAACTATAAAAAGTGGAAAGTTGAAATTTTGTATTTATGCTGGATCCTCTGAAAACTCGCGACCACATAAATTTCATCATAATCAGTTGAGGGCAAAGAGCATTTTACTCTTAATTTTTAGTTTTTTTTTATTGTCTCAGAAACTGGTCCAACGCTTTTTTTTTAAATTTTGTATGTTTACTATTCAGTTCTTATTGATTGCCGTTGGCATTAGCTATAACTTTTATTTGAAACATTATTTTCTACAACCTTCCTAAAGGGCACTTTACACTCCTGAACATTTTCAATTTCTCAAAAACTACTTTCAATGTTTTCACTAAAATTTATATTTGAATTAACATATTAAATGTATGCAATTTTTATTCGAAATAGTTTTTTCTAAAACTGCCCTAAAGGGCACTTTACTCTTAATTTATTTTGTTGTATAATTTTCTTTAAAACGGTTTTGGTGATTGATACCAAGTCTCATAACTTAAGTTAGTTGTTAAATGCCTATACCTTTTATGTGAAATAATTTTATCTAAAATTGCCCTAAAGTTCACTTCCTTAAGTGCATCGATTTGTAGAGTAATAATTGTTCAGTCTAAGTCTAACTGATACATCTCCATCAAGTAAAGTGGGTTTATTTATTCCAAATCGATAACTGGATTCTTATTTCGAAGTGTGTACATTAAAATCTAAAGTAAGTAAATTTAGTAATAAGTAAATTTATTTATCGTTTCGATGAAGTTAGTTGTATTCAAAAACATTTTTCAGAAACAGATGAAAATTGTCGAATTAAATCATAGACCAGATATATGTACCAAATGTAAGAGATATCGAAAAAAGAATTTGTAGCTCAGCCGGGATTTGAACCCGGGTCTCCCAATTTCGCGTCGGGTATTCTTACCACTAAACTACAGTAGTTTAGTGGTAATAAGATCAGTGATCTTTGAGCACAAACTCTTTAAAAATATAGGCATCTGTTTAAAAAATACAATGTAACATGTTATATAAAAAAGCTACATTCTGACTATAATCAGTTGTTATTGGGAGGGAATGTGAGAATTTTTAGAGTGGTCTGTAGAACATGTAAGAGAATGTAGAACATCGCATATGACTCATAAGCCAAGTAGGCATTACCTCGGAACAAAAGCCACAAAAACACAGGACATCTCTATTTTCAACCCACGCGAAAGGAAAATTCGGGGATGTTAAATTTTTGTGAACCTATTTCATACCAAAACAATATGTATGCAAAATTTAAAATTTCCATGTAATCGAGAAGCGCTTTCCTATTTTGCTGACATACATACGTTTAAATAATGGAACACAGTTTGTGCTCACTAATAAAACAGTAAATTCCTGCATATGTGACAAGAATGGCTCTCGCCTCCGCTCCCCGATGAAAAATTACATTAGACATACTTTTATCAAACTATGTGTAATAGAAGAAAGGCAATGTAAGGATGGGAGAAGTTAATGTCTTTGATGATCAGTTGATGATGTAGCAAGTAACACTTCTTATGAACATAGAGGAGCCTCTTAATATGGTCATTGGGCCTGCACCCTCACCCCATTTTGCGTTACTAACTGATCTGAGTACATTGATCCCTTTTTTGGGTTTGCTAACGATATTGTAACGAAACGGCTTGCCGCGAGATAAACACGCCTCGAGCTACCCAAATTCGCCGTATTCGTAATCCCAAGAATTCTGGAGCGTTCGAACAGACGGAATTCGAAAGGCCGAGAATATACAGGAGTTCCGATGCGATAGCAAGTTCTTCGAATTCGAGGGTTTTCTCCCGAAGTGACCAGAACGTTCCGGCAAACATCTCGAATGTTCTCGAAAACGAAATGCTAGACATAAAAGGGAGACAGCTGAGAGAGCCAGTTGAAGAATCTAAATAAAAAAGCCCCATGGCAGGCCAGGCTGAAAGGTAGATTTATGGGTAGGATATAGCGTAATATAACAGACACGAGGTGTGAAAACAGTAGAAACGTCAAAATTTTTAAATATTTGCAAATAACCTTTTTCTGTACATTTCCCAAAGATATGTTTTGGACAAAAGTTGTTCGCCTCTATAAGGGCAACAAAAAACCTCAGTAACAGCGTAATGCGGAATTCCTTATTTGATTATATGTTTCTATCAAAAGGTTTTACAATTGTTGGTGTTGTCCCAGTAGCTATTTTTTTTTCTCGGCGACGAACCACGTTCTATCTCCTTTCTTCCTTTTTAGGTTAGCACTTAGTATGCTTCCTGGTTGACAATCGACCTTTTTCTTAAACCTACCCTCTTTCAATTGCTCTTCCAGAACACTGGGCTCATGACCTATATTGATTTCAGATTCGTTTACAGATTAAAAGATTTTTTGAAGATGTAAAGTTTGTTGTTATGCTCGTGGATTCGTGTTGTTATACTCCCACAAGGCCTGTTATGATCGTTTCAAAACTGGCAGCCCACTCCCTGTTAGAGAATTTAAAATTGGAAACCTGTTGTTTGCTTCTCATCCTCATATTTTTCGTACGATATAATAATGAAAAATATATCATATTTTTGAAATGCATAAATATGTGCGAACTTGCATAATGCTTGGTCATTTTAATACCTCTTATCTCCGAATTCAGTTTTGCTAATATTATTTTCACATTACTTCTTAACTTGTTTTGTTTTTTAGGAGTCACATGTTGCAGGCTGACTCGAAGGAGATGTATGATTCGTGGATCGCGGCCCTACAGAAGGGTATTGGGGCTGCGTTACAGAGGATCCAAAGTATGGATGTGGAACGATTAAAAAAAGATGGTGAATCTGATAGTGCATTGGCGAAGCAGAAGAACGGCGCCCTGAACGAAAACAACAATAGAACAAAGAAGAGGTATGGACCATGCTTTGTGACTGTAGTAGCATCGATACTAGTTTGAAAGAATTTCAGAATGTGGGAGCAACTGATAAAGATCCCGGGTAATAACTACTGCTGCGACTGCAACAGCCCAAACCCCAGGTGGGCGAGCATAAACTTAGGGATAACGCTGTGCATCGGTGAGGTCTCGCTTTCTGAAATTCTTTTTTAGGTTAAACAATACTTCCACAGAATGTTCCGGAGTGCACAGGAGCCTCGGGGTACATTACAGTAAGGTCAGGTCTTTAACTCTGGACGATTGGGAGCCCGAGATTATTAAAGTGATGGCTGAATTGGGAAACACCGTCGTCAATAAGATCTTTGAGGCGAACGTCCCGAATGACTTCATCAGGCCGACTAACCATTGTTTAGGGTAAGTAGTTTATCAAAAATATTTCGGGAAAATGAAAGGCCCATTGATGACCTCGGCTGCAAAGAAAAGAGGTATGTCTTTAGGATGTAGAAATTATGGAGAAATTTATCGGTCTAATTGTAGTACACAAAGTATTAATGAACATGGTAAAAGAAGAATATAGAATGAAATATGAGAAATATAAATTACAAAAATTAAAAATAAAAAGAAAAATAATGAAATGTATTGTCTGCTAAGTGGTGTCTAAACTCGGATCGGTCAACACAGAGAGTCATAAAATCACGTGAACAGGCGTTTCTGTGCCGGCTTGCATGTTGCACGTGCATTCGTTGCAGCGGCGTTTTTTCTTGTGGCGTTTGTTGTTTTTCAAGAATAATTTGTTTATTGTGTAGTTTGTTTTACATTTCTTTTAATAATTATATATTACTGCATTCAGTTTTAATATATATATATATATATATATATATATATATATATATATATATATATATATGGTACTTCCACGCCGAATTAAGATTTTTTTTTAGATTTGGCCGTTGATTGATGAGGGTTATAGATACGCCACCTTATGGACTAAACCGTACACCCTCTTTCCTTGCCGCACTCCCCTCTTACCCACAAGCTTACCATCAGGAAAGTGTCGCCACCGCAGATTTCAACGGTTATATATTGAAGCCAGTTGAAACTAATAACTTGTATTGAGGGTGTATTGTAAAATGGGGTTCTAACAAGGCGCGATGTTGCCGTTTATACCTTGATCATCTCCTCAGCTCAAAACAGGTACCTACTACAGGTATAAAAGTGAAATAAGTAGGGTCTCCCGTGGGTTTGTACATTTATGAACGTACCGTTTCGTTGTTGTAAAGCGGTTGTATTTATGTAATTTTATGTAAAGAGCGGATAATAAGGCACGATAAAATCGTAAAATAGGCAAAATGAAAAATTAAATAGGTAAGAAAAACTTACCAACTTAGGCAATTATAATATCAAATGATGCCAAAATTAACCTTAAAGATTCGTATTATCATATAGTTTAAATAACTAAAAGGACTTATGCAGGACATTTAAACCTCCAAAATTAGCTAACTCGGACAAAATGGCAGTATTTAAGTATTTCAACAGGTATGGGCATTTGGGGTTTTGGAAAAAATTCAATGGGGGTATAGGATTTCTCTGAATTTATCTCAAAATTCTCGAAATAATTAAAAAATAAAAAAGGCATAACAATAATAAAATTGGATATATCAGGCCACAACCTCAAAAAATAGCTAGTTCAGGCAAAAAGGAAAGTATTTACGAGGTAAACGCCTTACTATCCGCTCTTTAGTAATTAATACGTAAAGAGCGGATAGTTAGGCACTAAAAAATAAGAGAAAAGGCATAAAATGTAATAAAAAAGGCACAATTTATTTGCAAAAACGGCAATTCAAATAACAAAACAAAAGTCCTGAAATGACAAAAAAGGCAACTTAAATGACTGAAAAATTTTTAATACATCCTGTTTTTCTTACAAAATACTTTCATTTTTCAAAGAAAAAGTATATATGTAATAGTAATATGAGTAATATCGAATGAGAAAAAAGGCATACTCCCGTTAAGAAATTTTGTTATACGTTTAATTAACTATAATTAATTAACTGAAATTTATGTAATTTAATTATACATATATACAACTTGCATAATATATAATTGAAATTAAGTATATGAAACTTTCTTGGTTTCCCAGGATGTAATTAAATATTTTTAGTATTTTCAGCCGAGGTTTTGTCTTTTATCTGATAAAATATCTTTGTATTGCGAAAAATATCGTTCTACGTCACAGGGTGTCAATGGAGCAAATTTTAAAGCTGAAGTTTCTGTGATTGGTCCAAGATCACTTTACCGGTGGCATCGTATACATCTTCTGATCTTTCAAAACCACAAGCTCACAATGATTTCAAATCATCAAATGGTCACTATTGAAACACTTTTTCACACGTCCACAAAACTTTTACCTACTATAAAACTGTACTTTTTCTAAGAAACACAGTAATTTTTATAGTTTATACAGTCACCCACCTCAATACTCCCTGGAATTCCCCAGTTCTAAACGGTAAGTAATTCTCGGTGATAGTTATAGGATCAGCCGGATGTTCCTAACCGGCATATTATGAAACCGTTTGTTGAAAGGATTAAGATAGTTAATGATTAAGAGATTTCAAACTACGAAATATTGCAGAAAAAGGGACACAATTTAAAAAAAAGGCATTTGATTTTTGGAAAAGGCACAAATTTAAAAAAACACACTAAAATGCAAAAAAGGCAGGCAAAAGGTATTTGCCTAAATCCGCTCTTTAAATTTAATCCGTTTACCTGTTTCTTGTACCGAGATGGGAATCGCCGAACTTAACCAAGTTAAATAAATGTAGAAAAGTCCTTTTTCATCGTTTTCGCGGTTTTTCTTAGTTAAAAACGGTCTGATCATGGTATGCAAAACATAATTTTTAAGGTTTTTTCATTCTCTAAAAACGTTCTTGAATAAATATGAATAATGTTAATTTCACATCTAATAATTTATTTAACTTATGTTCTATCATATTTTAAATGTTTGCTGTATTTGAAGGACGTAATAATATCTATTTTTTCTTATTCACGATTGAAAAGTTGTATTTTTCGATTGTCACTTTAGTGTGAAAAACGCAATTTTAATGCACTTGTTTTACTTTTCGCACTAGTGCAAAAAGTACTTACATTTCGCACTAGTGCGAAAATTAAAAATAGATTCGACCTGTCAGTTTGAGAGTTTTTTTTTTACGAAACAAACTTTCATTACCTTGGTTACAGTGATTTCTAAGATAGTTGGATTGTAACTTTGAATAGTTCAGAATCTGACTTATTTCAGATATTTTTCGAAACATCTTAATTACTATTTGTGAATGAGAAAAAATCTTGTATGATACATGCGAGAAAAGTTCGTTTAAGGCACTTGTTTGAATTACATAACTCGCTGCGCTCGTTCTGTAAGCAACATGCACTTTTCACACTTGTATCATAAATACCTATTACATAGCTGATAAAAGGGACAGAACCATATGTTATTTTAAAATCGTTTGTTATTGAAATGAAAATATGAGCGTGTACATGGCATAACAATTTTCTTATTATCTGTTCAAGTTGTTCTTTAGGCGCTGGAGGTTGCAGCCCCGATCTTGTGAAGATAGTTCATTACCGAGCCAACTCTTTATCTGATAATAAACATGATTCACACTGTACTCTGAGAAAGATGGTTTATTCGGCATTTACTAAAATCTTTGTTAAGTCGTAACAGTTTAAATAACAATTTTCTGCACTTTGCAAATTTATTTTGAATTGAATGACAAAGGCAGAGCAATACTATAGATTTAGGAACCATCGCCTCGTTTGTAAGGGACATTTCTAATTTCCTTTTTTCCGTTATACAATCGCAAAAATTTCGAAATGGGAGCGTTTTCCAAAAACATTTCAATCGCTAAAAAGTGTTTTTTCCTGTTTTCCTAAAAAATATTTATTTTGGTGGTTCTTTTTGCAAGGTTTTTTATTAGTACCTAACAAATTAACACTCAATCTAAAAAATATTTTAAGAATACACTAATTTTGAGAAAAAAATTCTATTAAGTGAAAAAGGGCTCATCAACGATATATTAAAAACCATGGTCGTGAATGTTATTACATTTTCAAACGTCTCGTAAACGCCAAACCGTAAACCGCACGCCTAAAATCTTCCTTTTCATACGCTTTAAATATTATCGCATAAGGGTTGAGGCACGGTTGAGCGCGATACCGTGCTCCGAGCCGGGGTTCGGCAACGCTGTAGGGATCATAGAGGTAGTTTTCTACTTTGTTGGCCAATTGTCGTCCTCGAAAGTATTGCTACTCATGTCCGAAGATTCGCTGTGCCGGTCAACAGATGGCTAGGCGATTCCCAGCACACTTTTGGTGTTAACACTTTTTCTGCATTGGTGGCGCATCTTCCACCCCTCTTCAATCAACGATTTGGCCCAAAATCAACTAAAACGGTCCTTTTGGGCCCCCGAAACTCCCCCTAAATTTTTAGGGTCCCAAGTGGAATAGAACTCAAGTTATGGACAATTGAAAATTGAAATTTTCAGGTTCGGCTCCAAAACCAAAAATTTTCAACCATCCATAACTTGTAAAAATACCCATTTTTATGAAAAAAGTTTTAAACAAAAGTTGTTTGCAATGCTTTAAACTTTTGGAAACTGCTAAAAAAAAGTTCATCCGACATGGTTCACTATTGACGAGTCTTGGCGCCATTAGTCGTCAGGCCGCCAAAAAAAAAAAACATCAGCTCCCCGGACCAAAAAAATCAGGAGCGTAGCTGGATCCGATACAAAACATTTAAGCCCAAACAGAAGTTAGCCAGACCAAAGGGCTCCGAGAAAAAATGGTAAAATCCGGCAAAAATCCCTTGATATCAAAAAAATTTCATTGAGCCCCCAGAAATCCACTGTTTGCCAGTCAATATCAAACCATGAGCGACATTTTTTTAGAAGTTGCTGAGGATCAACATCACTAAGGTTGGCATGCTATTTTCACATAAGTAGAGCATTTTCCAAGTCCCCGGCGGCTCAAAAACTCAAAATTCCTCAAAATACTTGAATTTTGAGCCCAGACCACTTCGCTTGACGCATATTTTTTATCCAAGAAGCGACTGTCACCCAAATTGTTGCTCTTGTTGATGTTTTTGAAGGTTCACAACGGTTGACGACAACGCTGAAGCAACCTTCCACAAGAATTGTTCTGGAAATTTGAATTTTCGACACAAATCTTCAAATTTGGGACCAGCCCTTAGGTCTGGCGAACTTCTGTGTGGGCTCAAAAGTTTTGTATCGGATCCACCTACATTCCTGATTTTTTTGGTCAGGAACGCTGAATATGTTTTTTTTGCGGCCTGGCGAATAATGGCGCCCAGACCCGTCAACAGTGAACCGTGCTGGATGAACTATTTTTAGCAGTTTCCAAAAGCTTAAAGCATTGCAAACAACTTTTGTTTAAAACTTTTTTCATAAAAATGGGTATTTTTACAAGTTATGGATGGTTGAAAATTTTTGGTTTTAAAGCTGAACCTGAAAACAATTTTTTTTCTCGGAGCCCTTAGGTCTGGCTAACTTTTGTTTGGGCTGAAAAGTTTTGTATCGAATCCAGCTACGCTCCTGATTTTTTTAGTCAGGAAAGCTGATAATGTTTTTTTTTTTGGCGGCCTGACGACTAATGGCGCCAAGACTCGTCAATAGTGAACCATGTCGGATGAACTTTTTTTTAGCAGTTTCCAAAAGTTTGAAGCATTGCAAACAACTTTTGTTTAAAACTTTTTTCATAAAAATGGGTATTTTTACAAGTTATGGATAGTTGAAAATTTTTGGTTTTGAAGCCGAATCTGAAAATTTCAATTTTCAATTGTCCATAACTTGAGTTCTATTCCACTTGGGGCCCTAAAAATTTAAGGGGAGTTTCGGGGGCCCAAAAGGTTCGTTTTAGTTGATTTTGGGCCAAATCTAAAAAAAATCTAAATTCGGCGTGGAACGTAATATATATATATATATATATATATATATATATATATATATTTTATGACAATCTCATACATTCTATGACATTATTTCTATCCTTATTTTAATCCCTACTTGTTACGCCTATGTGACGACAAACACATCCCGTTTCGCACCCTTGAAGGATATTTTGAGGTGAAAACAATGCGTGATGTTCACGTGTTATTTCTCTCTGTTGGGCGATCTGCCTACAGTTACGACTTTCTGAAGAAGATCGATTTAGAATTCCATCTAAACGTACTCTTGCATCTCACTTTTTAATTTTTCTGCCTTCCCATCCAACCACATTTTTAATTCATCCATTAATCTGAGTATCAAACTGCAAGTAACAGTTTTCAGGGCCATTCTAGTTTGTCTTCTTCTACACGCAACGAATGTATATTTATATTTATGTATATTTAAATAATGTAACATACATTTATTGCATATAATTAAATATAAGTGTATCTCAAAAGATAAAATTCATTATTGGTTCAAAATGCATATGATAAAACTAGTAACTATGAAGCTTAAAGGAGAAGAATGACTACCAAAAAGTAGTACATGCAGTTTTTATTTTTAATTTCAGATATGTAAAGGCCTTTTGTGCATGCGTAGTTTTAAACTAAAGTAAATCCAACGAGAAGAAAACTTCCATGAAACACAAACGTCGAAATTCAAAGAGCGCGACCAGCTAGTGAATAAGTACAGGGTCGCATTAAGAATGATCGACTTGACTATACTTTATCTTTTACTAAGATTTTACTAAGTATGTTCATTTCTTTCTTTTCTGTATACATTTAAAATAATGGTTTTCTCCCCGCAGCTTAAGTATGTTCCAGGTCTCTTTTTGGGAGGCGAGCAGGGAAGGTGTCTTTCCATAATTGCAATAGTTCACAGAAATGTGTTTATACAAATTTATATCAAAAACCTGAATAACAATAGCGATACGTTAAAATAAACCATCAACTAAAAGTCCACTATCACTGTCAACGACTTACCTGAATGCTTGTAAACAGACGACCATAGATCAGACAACTAAGCTTGTTAATTTTACTGAACCGACTCTGTACATCAACAGTTCCCGCCAAAAGTTTTATGACTTTTCCACCAATAGCAAACGACGTGTATTAGGTGTTGTCTAACTTTACTACCTTTTCTTGTTTCGTGGATGTTTTCTTCTCGGTGGATTTACTATAGTGTAATACACTTTTGCCGTCCTCCGCGACAAAACAAGAACCAACTTGTTGAATTTGGCACTTTTTGTGAACGGAATATCGGGTTTACGGTTCCCCGGGCGCCAGATTTCTAGGATTTACTCCCTTAATAGCTTCGCGTAGTTTAGCACTCAGAAGAATGCCAGGGTGCCCTTGAAAACAAAAAGCAGAATCCAGAAGATACTTAAAGATAAAGTAGATCGAGTTTCAATGAACGTCATCAATGAAGAAACAGACAATGTTGTCAAGCTTCTCAAGAAGTCATGAGTTTACCCAACTTGATTTAACATATATGATCTGTCTTATTAAGGTTCAAAGAAACAGGATTGGTTTAACTTAAGGAAAGCGGTCTTACAAGTAAGCATTCACCGGAACGATAAAGGTTATCTATGCTTTTTATGGATCGACGATAAAGGCAGAGAAGTGATTTACCTGCATAGACGTGTGGTTTTCGCATTGAGCAGTAGTCCATATTTGCTGGCTACAGCTTTGGAACGTCATTCGGTCAAGTGCTTGAGGGAATGCCAGCAAAAGAGAACACCTCACTCCATTGATACTCTCTGGAGACTAATGAATAGTTTTTATATAGACGACTGTGTGTACAAAGACTACGGGAGATTAAACTCACCTGGGATTAACCTGCTGATGAGGAAGTTGGTAAAGCCTTCAAAGGGTGGGCAGGATTATCAAGTTTAACTGAAATAACAAAGAAATTGTCGGTAGGAAGACAATACACAGAAGTTTACACAGCAATAATACACTCACATTTGGGAGCACATAATGTCAAGCTTCTGTTTGTATGGTATTCTTGAGGGTGGTTCACGAGGACAAATGGATGTCAGTCTAGTAGCTAGAGCTCTACCCTTACGACAATTGACGAACTAGTATCTGGAGAGAACGAGTACATGCGAGTCGTCAAATTAAAGACGGCAAAGGGATATTTAGTCTGGAAAGTACAAAGACTTTTTCCATTGGAATAGATGTAGCATTCACCAGGCGGCAAGAAGCTAACTGGCGATATTGCTGAAGAATAAAAAACGCAATATATCGCTGCAAACAATAGAATTATAGAGAAACGAAAACAGTCCCTAAAGAAATTAAAAGTACATACTCTACCCACCGAAAACAGACGGAACTTTGTGACAGGAAGATAGTGAAGAGCAATAAGAAATTATTCGCATTATATTAGGAGGATAATGTACGCTCAATACTTTAATTTATTTTATTTAATCAATATCCTACGTTAGTTTATCATGAAGTGTTGCGCTTGTAACATCACATTATGACTTTATTTTAGGGTGGTCAGGGAGTCCTTCATCAAAGCCAAATATGTAGATAAGAAGTTCGTGAAGTCCCTACCTCAGTTCAACAAGGCCTCCCCGTCGTCGTCGAGGACTTCGAGGGCGAGCCTTATGGAGATCCGGAAGTGGACGGTCCGCAAGATCCGACGTCGACCGAGGAGTTGCGATAAACGCAGGCCCATTCCGGCATATGAGTCGAAACCGAAGGCGAACGAGGAGGTTCCCGCTGTTAAGAATAATGACAACATACTACCAACTGAATCTCGTAAGGAGGATCTACTGCTGTTTGGCAACGATCTGGACAAGCAACCCATGGTTGGCGCCATCGACCTGAGTAGCGATCAGGAGTCGATGGGTAGCGAGGAAGAGAACGAAATCGTAGGTATGAGATAGCAAAACTTTAATATCTATTTATTTATTTACTTGTTTACCAATTACATAATTGTATACCAATATTCACATATAAAAACCCCATTGCATGCCAGGCTAAAGGTAGATTTATGGGTAGGATATAGAGTAATATAAGAGACACGATGTGTTAAAAAAATGTATACGAGGTGTGAAAAAAACACAAACGTCAAAATTTCTAACTTTTTGCATATAACTTTTTTTATGTACATTTCTCAAAGATATGCTTTATGCAAAAGTCGTTCGCCTCTATAAGGGCAACAAAAAACCTAAGTAACATTTTTCTCTCAGACGCGAAATAATTTTTTTTAAATAACTTTTTTTCTGTACATTTCTCGAAAAAATATTTTATACAAAAGTTGTTCGCCTCTATAGGATCAACAAAAAACCTAAGTAACATTTTTCTCTCAGACGTGAAATTAAAGTATTTTGATTTTTTTTTTTTTAATAACAAGCCGCCATTTTGAAACCGCTGGACCTATTTGGCCCCTTAACGAACTCGACCGACATTTTCGGCCAACTGATTTTCGTATCAAATTTCGTTGTGATTCATTAAAAAATGCGACCTGTAGCTTGCCGACAAATTTCGTTATATCCTATATATATATATATATATATATATATATATATACGGAGCTTTTCTATCGAAACGCATGGCGGCCGAGCAGGCAGTCCAAGTCAACGCGTATCGCGGTCGCGTATCGCTTTACACTTTCGGATGTGTGCGGAGCGGATGAATGTGATTTTTCGCGAGCTAGCAACATCGCAAAACGTCGTTCTCTGTTTAGCCAACGAGAAATATATGGCCTTTCTTTCGCTCTTATGTTAATCCCATCCTGCGACTCTTTAGAAACGGTCTGTATATATATAAACTATTGAGAAATGATTAAGTATGATCTCTAGATACCCAAAAACTAAAAACCGCATTTTACTTCCTCTTTTTTCGACTTCGTTAACGAATGCAATACTAGATAAATCTTCCAAAAATACAAATGAATTGACACCTGCAGCAGGTCAGTGTCCTGAGCACGGTGTTGGAATGGCTCACGGTTGGAATAAAAACTAAATAACAAAAAAATTAAAAAAAAAAAAACTAAAAACTACATTCTCTAAGGATGGAATGTGTGGTTAGTCACTTAATTTTATACAATGTCTAAAAGCCTCGTATGCATTAGAGCATTTTAGTCCGAACGAACCGAGCGCGCACAAATAATGCAAATAACAAATTTTCCACGAAAAAGCTCGCCGTAAATGAGCCTCCGTACCCACTGAACCAAGAGAAACAATTAAATCTCTTTGAGCAATGCATAGTTACCGACAACTCTCCGAAAAAGTTCGGCACGCTCGGTTCGCCAAAATTATGTTCGAAGACACGTATTCATTTGATCAATTTGGGGGTGCGCGCTCGGTTCATTCGGTTCGTTCGGGCTAAAATGCTCAAATGAATACGCGGCTTAAGATAACTTCATAAATAACAACCATTTTTTAGTTTATTTTTAAACGTTTTCTGGGAAAGTCCCCTTCTTTTATTTCCATTAGTTAAGAAAATAAACAGCATTGTAAAAATATTTCTTTTGGCCAATGTTTTTTGCTGTATTAGTAATACTTTGAGTGGAGAGTATAATTTTCAGAATTTTAGTTCTTAGTCTTATTAAAGGAGACCTAGCATTGTCATATGCGGATTCCCAGACAACAATCTCATAATTTACTGTGCAATTAAATATAACTACCTATATAATTAGTATTTATTTTATATATTTATATAATACCATAATATAATTTATAGGGTGTCAGTTCAGAGTATTTTTTTTAAGTTTTACAATCACAAGCACAATGGTGCCTTATTTTTTTTGTATAGGATATCTGCTTTTTTCATTTAATCCTTGTGATCCTTGAAGAGCTTTAAGGCTTGCCGTAAGCAAGCCGTAATTGTACAATTTCTTATATAAAATACCATGGTGGTCATTCGTGTCAAAGGCCTTGGTTAGATCCAGAAATATTGCATTTAGGAATGATTTTTGTCAAAAAATACCATAAATGAAGTCAATGAAGTGAGCGAGTGCATTATCACAGTCCAAGCACTTTTGAAAACCAAACTGTTGATTATTTATTATTTTGTACTTGTTTATGACATCCAGAAATCTGTTGTATATTACCAAAGGCGATTCTATTATAGACTGTTAGCGAGGTGTATGATCCATTTAGTTAGCTTTTGGTGGCACATTGTCGCCTTTTTCGAATATTTACACTTAAATTCGTCTCGACCGGTATAATGGGTGGTTAGAGGGGAGAGGCGGGGATGAGCAGGAAAACACCGCGCCATACGGCATTGTCATACCATCGAGATGATACAATCTAATCTACACGACCCGAAAAGCGTGTGCGTCAAATAACTAAATATACTGATTTTTAGGTGGCCATAAGAATCGGTTACCAGTACCGCGTGGAGCATCGCACACTGATAAACATGATTTTTGCCAGTAGCCCAGTGCACTTAGCAAGAAACAATCGGATAAAAATCATTGCATTTTTAATTGCGATTATTTATGGAAATTTGTTGCAAGCGATAATAGAAGTCATCTCGAGATTTAACATCATTCGTCATTGTTTAATTTAAAATATAAGTGATGTAAGTAAAGTGATTTACTGCAGATTTATGTAAAGTAAAAAAAATTAGACTTGCTGAATTAAAATCAATCAACAAATAATAAGGTACTTACCAAAAGAATGGAACACGGACATATTTGGTAGTTGTTAAATCAATCAAACTAATTTCTTAAATGAATTTTGCAAAGCTTAGAAAGTGGTCTAAAGATGGGCTTTGTAGGCTCAAGACTTATTGAAAATTTCATTTGTTATTCCGCTGGGGTGAAAAATTATCAAATTTAACCGCTTCTCCTTTTTGGCATTCTATAATAAGAAAGTTGAGTAACGCGTGTGTTAAATTAAATTTTTTGAGGCATAATTCTAAGGTCTTCATTAAAAGAATAGAAATATTAATTAATTGACGTGACAGAAGTGTTGAGGTCTTAAACTTGAAAACGCGCATTTCTAACCTTTTTCTTTTACAAAAAAATGACAACTGGAGAAGCGGTCACGGTTGACTATTTTTCACTCTAGCGGAATAAACAAATCTAATTTTAGTTTTTAAAGTTTACAGAATCGAAAAATTACATATTGAGTAATTTTTTTATGGTGAAGGGGAAAACTAAACTATTAGTCAAATTCGTTGTTAATCTGTATTTATAATTATAACAGAAAGTAAAATAGGTAAGCAGTAAGTTGTAAAACCAAATTGTTGTGATAAACAAAATTGCCTTCTTACTTAACAGAGCTTAGGACTCTCAGAATATTTACCTATTTCACGAAAATTTGTCTAAAAAAAATTGTATAATCAATATCGATCAAATCGTTTATACATCTCATAAATAATTTTTGAAGTGAAACTTCTTTGCACACGTTGTATACATTGGGATGGGGTATTGGTCGAATAACCGCGTCACGCGTGATAAGTAATCCGAGGACAAAGCCGCGTTGCCAGAATGCGCGTAAAGTGTACCTCTTCCATCGCGCCCGCGAACCGAGTGGCAACACCGGAGAGCGTCTAGACTTTCGGACAGCTGACACCTAACCTAACCTCAAACGGCGAGAAACAATAACTTCGAGCGGCGACAAAAGGGTGAGCTGTATTGTTTAATTACGTGACATGAACATAGAGAAAAGTGAGGAGGCGTCGTGCCTCACCTCACCTCAGATGAGAACATGGAGACACCGGAAGAGATGAAAGCCCACGGCGCACGGAGACTGGTTCCGCTGCGGGTGTGTGTGTGTGCGTATGGCCAAAGAAATTTCACTTCCACCATCTGGTCCGACGCAGACTTTTATATTTTTTCATATTTATTTGAAGTGCACGTAAGTTTCCACCCCATCGAGAAAGCCATCGAGATGTATCATTTTAAAGAGTAAGAAAATGGTATCCTGGTACATATGATATATTTCATGACAAACATCTTGTAAAACATTTTGTGTCGTCTAATAATTCGTAAATATATATTGTTTGCCAAAAATTAAATATGCCATTTTACAAAAAGGAAAACGTGAGTTATTAAATATACAAATGCGTAGATCGATACATTTAAAACAATTTAAAACCATGATATAAATTTCAACTGTACGGGGGGGGGGGGTAGGGGCTATAATTAACACTTTTTTGTGATTTTTTTCCAGAGATATGGTTAGAGTAAATTTTTTGCAATCTTTTGTATGTTATACAGCATCAGTTGAAGTATATCTGGTAAATTTTTCATAGAAAATTTTTTTGGGAAATAACCCGGTGGCGGTTTATCTCGTGAAACGCCTCTCTTTTGCTGTGGACATCATATTTCTTCGTAGAATTATCTGATATAAAAAAAAACAATAGAATTTAGTCATATGGCTTTTGCCCGCCTCCAACGATCCTATTTTTTTAATTTTTATCATGTTTGAAATTTTGCCATCACTTTTAGTGAAAATAGCTGTTATGTTTTTGTAAAATTTCGCATTTTCGGCGGTGTAAAGTGTAAAGCGTCCTTAGGGTGGAAAACTATAAAAAAAGATCGTTGGGGGCGAGTGTTTTATATGTAGAATATGTGCAGAAAATTTCATGAGAATTAAGTAGTTTTTGAGTAATCGTGTCCACGCGATTTTAAAAATGATTTCGAGGAAAACGCGTTTAAAATTTTGACTAAAAAAGTGAAGAAAAAAATTAATTTTTGGCACTTACACTGAATCATCGATGCCAGCTCCATAAAGTACCTGTCCAGCAGCAAGCTCGTTGTCTTGGATGGCTTTCATTTCGAGTCTGCGTGAATCCTGGCATCCTTAGACTCTTTCTGAACAACCTTAACGGCTCAATACGAGCGGCGTCTACTGTACGTGCATACTCGTGAGCACTTGGTGTCATGCTCACTCCCTTATTCAAAAAGGTCAACAGTGCACTAACATCTTCATTAAAGCTGGATGGGGCGACATAAGCTGCAAGTTCAACAATTTCTTTGCTACCAAACATTTTCTTTGGTGCTATTTTCCAAATTAGTTGGTTGGAGCTCTCGTTATAGTTTTGAGTGAAGCAGTTCATCTTTGCTGAAATCTTCGTAGATGGGCTTGATTGCTGTTATGACTTCTTCTGGAAGTGGAGTATAGTTATGTTGGAAATTCTCTACTTCTTTTGTGGCCAAAGCTATTTGATAAGGTCACCATGACTTCTCTCCGCTCGGGCACTTTGCGTGTTGTGGATTTTTATCTGTCGACTGCTGGTGATGAAACGTCGCCCAGATAGCATTTTTCATATTCGAAACTGAATCGCAATTATTTCTGATTGCTAAACCATAATAACGACTCAAATTATCAATAACTTTTGCAGTTAGTTTTCCTTTGTCACCGAGTATTTTACTCTTTCTTTTTTTACCAGCATTTTTCCCGGCTTCACGACTGTATCCTTAGCAGTTTTTTTCACCACATCACGTAAATGTGTACCCATTCTTTTTTGCACGTGTCCAATACATTATTTTTTATTGATTATGTAATTTTCACCGTACGGTTTGGCTTTTACCAAACTGCCATAAGTTTTACTGTCACCATCGCCGATGTAGTTACTGATTTTTGCTCCATACTTTTCTTCTGATCGGCTAAACATGGTTATCACTGCGTTGACTTCCATATTTCCCGACGGTCCTGTATGGTTACATGGTATAATTCTTGTAACCCTCTATTTTATAGAATGCTTTTATAAAATGTTTCCCAATCTTGGAAATAAACTTTCCAAGATTCAGTACAGACTATAATTAACTTTTTTTACTATACATTACTTTGATTTTTGAGGAAGCAAATGATTTTTGGCTGTAACGGACGTGAGTTTGCTATCTTCACGCAATATTTCTTGCTGTAGTTGCTGCTTCGGCATTGGCTAATGATCCAAATGTTTTTGGGTTGTATAGACGTGCTGTGGTTGAACTGCATAATGCATCATACCAGAAGAAGAATTTGTAGTCTTAACGAAGCCGAGGTATTTGGGCACTGCCGGCCTCACAGGACAAACCGTAGTGCAATCACTTTGTTAATGTTAAATTTTAGCCAACTACACATTTCGCTATCCATGTCGGAGTGATTTGTATCCTTATTGTTGTATCATTTGAAAGATATCGAAAAATAATCGTATACAAAATAGGATAGGTCTTATTTATTTTTTATATTAACCGAGTTATATGTCGTTAAACCTGGTGTGTGATCTTAAACCCCCCACCTATCTCTTAAATCGCCAGACCGATAATTTTGAAATAATTCCCCAAAATGCTTTATTACATGATCTAAAAACTGTTTTTTCAGTTTATAAAAATGTAGCTTCGTTTAAAAGTTGTGATTTTTTTAACGTTTGTAAATATTTTACGGGGTAATTACTAAAAAAATTCTAACTACATCGTGTCATTAGTCTTCCAATAAATGTAACTTAAAATAAAGTACCCCTAAATCATTTCAGAATCGGGTGAATTATAAGAGAAAAAACGTCTTGTTTATTAAGTTTATATGAAACGTAAGCTGCGGTTGGCGCATGCGTTTCTGCTCCGGCAACAGTGTGTGACCAGCTACGGTATGAACCAATAAACCTTCGACCATATATTATGTACTAAAGTACATAGATATGCCTTGCCTATATTTTTAACATTAGATCGTTTGGCTCCAACATCTCCCAGGCGGGGCATGGCGGGGTGGCATCTGCTCATAGGCGTACCACTGATTTTTAAAATGGGGCACTCGCAGTGACATTATTTGACAATGAAATATGTGTCGCTTGTTTATCTTTTGATATTAAAAAAAAATTGAAAATATATTTGGAAAAGAAATTTGCTTTAAAAAGAAAATCATTTTTTTCCAATTAAATAAAAATTAATTAAAAAAATAAAATGCAGTTCATATGAACACTTTATTACGAGCAGAGATTCAAATAAGAAATTGATAAAGTGATAAATGATAAAAGTAATGACGATAATTATTACAAAATCATTCTTAATGTATTGACGAAAAGCGGACTGATCGAATTCCGAGTGCATAAAACACATTTAAACTGCAGTGACTTGTGACATTTTAAGAGAAACGTATCTTGTTACTGCTTATTCACGGCCGCTAGGTTGAAAATGGTGAAATGGAAATGGAAGAGGTTCGTTTTATAGTATATATATTTTTTTTAGGCGAGGAAGACATCTCGAAACTCCAACCGGATCTGTTGTTGTTCAAAGCAGCCGCTGCTCACAACCTTCCCGTCATGTGCGAGGCTTTGGCCCTTGGCGCTGACAAGAACTGGATGAACCCGGACGATAAGGGTCGGAGTCCTCTTCATGCCGCTGTTACAAGCGTAAGTAAACAACACTACAATGATATTGTTTTTATAACTGGATGTGTAAGATATACGCAGTACCGTTTTTAAAGTTACATTTTCTTTTTTCTTATTCCTAAGGGTTTTATGAGCTTGATTGCTCAGATCATTTAACCAATAGCATTACAGGGGTTTACCCTTTAATTTCAATTCTTTTTCAAGCATTAAGGCATGATTTAACTCAAAGTCATATAAAGAATTTACGTTTTATCTGCTTAAAAATTAATTCGATTAAGTATGATAGTTTTAATAATATTTTTCTATTCAGTCGCGGCTGCTACAGTTATGCTGTATAGATTGAAATATATTTAAAAATTTATAAACATGGTTTGTTTTTTACACTATTTGTAAATTGTGTTACATAGGGGACTAAAGTTCCATTAATGTGAGATATCACTCAATCCATATCCTCTGTAATAATTTATAGAACGATAGTAACTCCGCCCAGGTGCGGTAAAGTTATACTTGTTAAAATGCCCCCTCGAAATAAATACCACCTGTTTCATTACTGTCTCATTTTCGAAAAACAAAAGTGACAATAATTAACCCAAGGGGTGTATAAACAACCAGTGCATTTTAATTGTAACGAAATTGCCACACGCTCTCCACCCCTGTGTATTCTATCAACTTCTCATAAAGCAATAGGTACCTTCTCTATTGAACAAACCGTGTGCTAAAATTTGGCAAGAATGCAAACCTAGAATTTATAGTCTGAATAATGTATTTACTGATAACTACAGCGAATTTCGATGAAACGTGCCTAACTATACCCTGTCCAAATTAAAGCCCAAGTAATAAAACGAATATTTCGGCGGTAACCAGAGAGATTTGCATGAACTATTTCATGCAATGTGAAAACCTTGCATCACATAAAAATTCAATCACTTTCACAACCAAAAACTACTATCAATTTTTAAAGTGAAACTTCTTTACGCACGTTGTATACATTGGGATGGGGTGTTGGTCGAAAAACCGCGTCACGCGTGATAAGTAATCCGAGGACAAAGCCGTGTTGCCAGAATGCGCGTAAAGTGTACCTCTTCCATCGCGCCCGCGAACCGAGCCCATTGCCAAATCGTTTACATGTGCTACCAAAGAGGTCAACGTGGCAACACCGCAGATCGTCGAGACTTTCAGCAGACACCTAACTTAACCTCAAACGGCGAGAAACAATAACTTCGAGCGGCGACAAAACGGTAAGCTGTATTGTTTAATTACGTGACATGGACATAGAGAAAAGTGAGGAAGCGTCGTGCCTCACCTCACCTCAGATGAGAACATGGAGACACCGGAAGAGATGAAAGCCCACGGTGCACGGAGACTGGTCCGTGGCGAATGGGTGGTAATTCTCGAACACAAGACGAACGGGCTCGAGGCGGCGTACGTGCGAATCTTTGGAGACCACCGTGAAGGCGGTCGTGGGAGGACTCCAGCAATAAATAGTGGAAGCGGCGAGGCAACAAGCGGCCGCATTGTTGCTCTGAACGTGTCGGGGCAGACGCAGACAACAACGTTCGGATCCAGCCGCAGCGAGGAATCAGGAGTGGAGCAGGCGAGTGCTCGACTTCGACCGTCTTTGGCGATGAAGATGGTGGAAATTATCGACTCCAGCAGCCTGGAGAGCAGTGTGGACACCGCGATGGCTTTCCAAGATTGATCAGCTTGGGGGCGATTTACGACTGGACAGATTTAGAGAAGAGAACTCTGTTGGAGTTGCGGTTGGCCGGGACGGGGAAGCTCTGGCATCAGCATCTCGACAACTATGATCGACCATGGGCAAAGTGGCGAGCCATGTTAGTGGCGTCGTTCCTTAGGTAGCGAGATTTCCACGGGATGATGACGGAGATGATAAGACGGGAAAAGTTGGCCAGCGAGACAATGACCACCTACTACCAGGCGAACTGGCGGGAGAGTCGGCGTTACCAGCGAAATGCTGTCTCCTGCATTATTGCTGGATTGCCGGCAGAACGACGATCGAGTGCTTATGGCGTCTGTAACACTTCCCCGGAGCAGGGCAATCTAAAGCGTTTGATGTTACAACTGCCAGCAGGTGGGAGATCACCTGAGCCGAGACTGTCGGCAGACTCGAGCGGACCGGTGCAAGCGTTGCGGCAGCAAAAGAAAAAAAATCGTTTACATTTCATTTATATATCCTGTCTGTCGGTGAGACGCGCGCGTGCGCACGTGTGTGTGTGCATATGGCCAAAGAAGTTTCACTTCCACCGTCTGGTCCGACGCAGACTTTTGTAGTTTTTTTTGTAGCTTCATTATTTGTTAATACACACTCATTGATTTTATTAATGTTCGGCCACTAACGTTAATTTTGTCAGCAGGAAGTGACTGTGAAGGGGCATAATGTATATTTTTCTTTACGCAATGAAGATCTTTAGTTAAGTTTTGCAAAGTTTGCTTGAAATTCGAAAAAAAAAACATTATCACTTTAAACATGGTTGTCTAGTGCCGTTGCTATATGTCTATTTATTGTTTCTATATATATTTATTTTATATGAATCTTATATCTTTTTATCAAAATTTTGTATTGTAAGATTATAGCGCAAAATTTTGTGTTACAACGCGTGTAACGTGTTAAAATATTAAAAAAAAAGTGGGTATCTCTTAGACGCTTTTTTTCGAACTTTTTCGAAACTGATAAATATTATCGTTTTTTTTAATTCGTTGCGGTTAACACTTTCAACTGAAATAAATAATAAAAACATTATTATTATGAATCTTTTATTCAGAAATAAACAACAAATACAGCAAATACAGTATTCTTCAAGACTGAGAACTTTAATTTTTAACAAAATTTGATGAAACAAATAATTTTTCTATTTTCTCATTCACAATCCATGTGTTATAATCGCTTCCAAAATGATACAATTTTATGCAAAAAATTAGTTATCAACATACATATACATATAGACATTATAACTATATACATATCTATTTAGGTATACATATACTACCTAAAAATAAAGATTTACAATAGCGTAGCAAAAAGTAAAAAGTACGGATCCGAAACCTGGGAGATAGCAGAAAGAAATAAAGAAAGACTGATGGCTGAAATGGATGTGTTACGCAGAAGATGCAGGGTGTCTCGGCTATAACATAATATTAGAAATGAAGAAATCAGAGAAAAAGTCAATGTTCAACACACAATACTACATGATATAGAAACAAGAAGATTGACGTGATATGGACACCTACGAAGAATGGATACAAACAGATGGCCCCAAAGAGTGTGGAGATGGATCCCAGCGGAGAGAAGAAAACAAGGACGTTTAAGAGATTGAAATGAGGAGTCAATGAAGCTATGGAAGTGAGAGGACTGAGAAATGACGGAACGAGTGGCAAGATAAAAACAATGGCGCTTAGGATGCAAGAAACGGCCTTAGTTTGCTGTATACAACAAATGCTGTATATACAGGATTATTCACGCTATACGGCACGGAATATTTTGGCCAAAATACGTCACTTTCAAATAGTTTCACAGTTGGGATAGATGGGGGTCTATTACAGTTACTTTTTTAAATTATTTGCATATTATACAGGGTGTCCCAAAAGTGTGTGAAGTATCAAAGTTGTGTTTTTTTTTTAATGGAATCTCCGTATATTTTTGCATTTTTGGAATCTCCGATCAAAATAAGTGCCTATTTTAATAAGGTTTGTAATACCTAAATTTTATGGTTTTTAAAATAATTTGACTTTTATCAAAACTTGACCTAATTTTCATTTTTTAAATACTTCATATTTTATATTACAATATTATAATAAGCTTACCATTTCATACAGGGTGTTCAACTAATAAAATTAACGGAATAAGACCAGGAATTTACTTACCAGGAATTGCAGTTTTTAATTACCTATCGAATGGTATTAGGGTGTCTAGAAGGCTACAAACCTTCTCATTTTTACAGAATACGCAAAATTATCATTTTTTGCACCATTTCGTATTTTATTAATAAAAGATCCCATGTATCTAGTTGCCTGTTTTATTTAGATATGTCGTAGTATAATGATGGAGAATAACTTTGCAAATGTTCAGAAACTTGGAACGTAACGTATAACCCAGCAAGCTATTACAGTATTAATAATAATAAATAGCATATCATCGATAACGTAAAATAGGGGCGAACAGACTGAATTTCACGCCACCTGCTGTTCACCGCATCATTTAAAACCGCGACGTCGGCGTTGGCCAATCAGAGGAGGTCGCTTAGTACGCAGGCGTCGATTACTCTAGAACGCTACGACACATACGCCATATTTTTTTTTGTATTTGTGGAAATTTAAATTGTTATTTGGATATTGTTTCTGTGTTGGTTAGTTAAAATGAAGATTTACCCAAAAGAAGAGCCTATTGATATGATTGTCAACCTTGGAGAATGTCATCGAAATTGTTTATTGGCTTCCCGACTTTATGCTCAAAGGTATCCCGAGAAGAATCACCCTAAGCCTACCGTTTTTGAGAGATTATTAAACCATTTTCTGGAAAGTGGAAGTGTTAGTTATAAAAAACCCAATACATTAAATCTGTCACTGAAGATAAAGACAATATTTTTACAGTAGTTGGTTCAGTTATCGAAAATCCCTATATTAGTCAAAATCAGATATTTGAAAATGCTAACATTAATCAAGAAAGTATTTCAAGAATTCTTAAAAAACATATATTTCATCCATATAAAATCCAACTTTATCAAGAACTATATGGAAACGATTTTGACACTCGAACTGAATTTTGCTGGTGGGTGTTAGATAAAGTGGCAGAAAAAGAATTTTTTTAAAATGTGTTGTTTAGTGATGAGTGTACATTTCATAACAATGGTTTCGTGAATAGACAAAACTTTCATTATTATTCTGATTCCAATCCACATCAATACCGATTGAAGATAAATCAGATTAGATGATCTGTTAATGTGTGGGGTGGAATACTAGGCCCATACTTAATTGGACCCTATTTTTTTGAAGGAACTTTAAATGGTATGATGTATCTTGATTTTCTTGTACATCAGCTTCCAATACTATTAGAAGAGGTAGAAGAAGAAAAATCATGTGGCTTCAATTGTAAGCTTATTATAATTGGAATATAAAATATGAACTATGGTCATAGTTCACTGTATATTTCGCTTTCATAACTTGAATACTCCATAAGTATTTAAATAATGAAAATTAGGTCATTAGGTCAAATCAGGACTTTGATAAAAGTAAAATTATTTTTAAAGCCATAAAGTTTAGGTATTACAAACCTTATTAAAATAGGCACTCATTTTGATCGGAGAATTCAGAAATGCAAAAATATATGGGGGTTCCATTTAAAAACACAACTTTGATACTTTACACACTTTTGGGACACCCTGAATAATATGCAAATAATTTTAAAAAGTAACTGTAATACACCCCCATCACCATCTATCCCAACAGTGAAACTTTTTGGAAGTCACGTATTTTAGTCATAATATTTGGTGCCGTATCGCGTGAGTAACCCTGTATATACCTAAATGTCCTAAAATATTGTAACGAAACGGCTCGCCGGCCGCGACATAAACACGCCGGGAGCTACACAAGTTCGCCTTATTGCAATTCCGGGAAGGACAGGACGGAGCCTACGGCTCGAGAAGCTTCGAGGCGATAACGGGTTCCTGTAAAATCGAAGATTCTACCAATTATCTCGAAACTGTCAGAAAGTACGAGAAGCTTCTACCCGCCATAAAAAGGGAATGTCGGACCCGAAGGAGGCCAGTTGAACCGGTGTGTGTAAACATTCGAGCGAGAGACCGCGCACGCTAAAATAAATAAAAATCTCCGTGTACGAATATGAATTAGGTGATTGTTAAGTTAAGTTTATAAGTGTAGCGTAAGAAATAAATTAATTAGGATAATCGCGTAGTATTTTAGTTTTAGTCAATAGTAAAAACGTTACAATATCTATAAATAGCTAATATAGACCGTGGGCCCATAACACCAAAAGTGTCGATAATCTATGTTCGTATGCCCTTTTAGGGACATACTCAGACAGCCCGGGAAATCGGGAAAAAGTAACTCCGAGAGTCTGTGACCAGTGCTAGCACCTGTTATGACCTCCACTTCTTGTTGATGCTGGCATAAATCGAGATGCCCTCTCCAGAATCGTATGCAAATGTCGGAATATGGTTAATGGGTCGAAAGGAGTCGTTCCACCAAAGGGCATACTTTACTCTATCATCGTCTGTCACCATATCGCCAAACGGTCAAAATTCCTCTTTGATATAAAATTCAATTATGGTCCTCCGCGGCTTTTACATCCGCAATGATTCAATCATACAGGAATAATTCATCCATTTTGTGTAAGGACTGAAATGACTGAAATATGCCAAACTTGAAAACTATGCCGTTGACACCCGTCAAAATATTACTACTTTCTCTTGACTTTTTATACGTTCTACTGCTGTTTAATAAGGGAACTGCGTTCTCTCAAAAATTATAGGATGTGATGCATCCCATCCTTCAAGAATACAGTCAAATGGAAACTTGAGAGAATCATATCAAAAGTTCTCATGAAATAATCTATCACACTGTTCGAGAATAGACACCCAGAAATCGTCATCCCGTTGAATTTTTTCTACTGGCATACCCAAAGGAGTCCAAACTATAAAATAGCAATAATCTCCCTTTGTTATGGCTAATTGTCCCTGAACCTGGAAATAGTAATTATCTTTCCTATTCAAAATCCACGTATTATCGTCTTTTCGGCTCATAAATTTTATTTTTTTCGTTTCAATTCCTTGCCGGGGAGTCATTTTGGAACACGAATGAGGACATTTTATTTCAATAATTTCTGTTTCACATAACTTCGTCAGGACTGGCGCCTAAGAACGGATATTTCTCATGAATAAACAGCCACACTCGCGTACTGTTTTTCCGAATTGAGAGTCCCTGGCAAAACTTTCGTGGTCTTTTCCCCATTGAGTTACTCTCGTACCCTGAAAAGTAGAAAACAAGATTTTGCTTGCCACTTTATCAGGATTGGTGGTGTTTCGCCTTTTGCAAACAGAACGAAAACAAGCGGCAGTCAGTATATTACACCGATACTCTCTCCATTTATCGTTACCAGCCTGTCCTTGTCACTTCCTGAATTTCAAATGTTTCTTGCTTTGTTTTTTGTAGATTTTGTAAATATTCTTTTTTTTTTCTCCTGAAACAAAATGTTATAGAATAACAAGCCGTACCCGGCATGCGTTGCAATGCCACGTAAAGTTTAAAGAAAAAAATTAAATAAAAATTATAGATGACCCGGTGAACTTCCTATCACCTACATATATTTTTGAAAAATATTGTCAAAACGTAATACAAAATTTTTATCTACATTAAATTAAATGCATCACAGTTATACACATAATCAATTTAAGGCTTTCTGATGTACTATATTTTTTGTCTTTTTTGCGTTGAGTAAATATATAAAGATGATGGTTTTACGACTCGCGAACACGCGACGTATAATTGCCCATGCGCGAAACCGTGAAACTCCAAGTTGATTCCGCAAACTGTCCTTGTATTAGCAATTGTATATTATCTTTTTAAATTTTTAATAAATAATGTATCAAAAACTACCCTGAAAGTGGGTATGAAATTTTCCTGTACAATATGCGTTGCACCAAACGACGTCATTTGAAAGCAATTATTATATATTTTTGGATGTTGGCCAAGAAATGTTTAGTCATTTCCCACCCCAGAAACTAATTAGCGTAATGGCTCGTGGAAACATTTGAGGAAATTTTACTTTACCACCAGCACAACATAATCCAGTAGATTCTCCGCTGTATTTTAACGCTTTACAATATTGACAAATTATTGTCATTTCTCCAATCGTTACGGATTGGTCGGCACACCCAATAATCTATTTTCGGGTCGTAGTGAAATGCTACTCGTTCCAGGTTTACAAGAACACTTCGTCTGCGGAATCACTCTATTTCATTGTGCCTTGAAGTGCGCTCCATGTTTTGGACATTTGTTGCTCGTAGTACATGCATGACCATCCTGGTGTTGATTCGGCCATGTCTTCTTCAGCTTGTCTAAGTAGTTTTTTTTTGTTTGTTATTTTTACCTTTAGTTTGATTCGTCGGTAATCCTGTTCGGTCTGATGTTTGCGTTTCTTCACTTCCGGTTTTGGGTCTTGTATTTGTACCTCATAGACTTGTTTCTTGGGTGTTTTATATTCCTCGTGTGACGTCAGATACAGTCGAATTTTCTTGTAGTGTTCCTCCATCCGTTTAAAATCGTGTGATTTTATATAATTGTGCTGATCGCCAAACCCAAGTTCATGGAACGCCTCGTTGTTCTCTTTGGCTTTCGCCCATGGTGCTTCTAGGTGATCAATCCTTGGTTTTTCTTACACTTCCTTCTTTCTTGCAATTGTTATGTAGTTATATCATTTCTTGGGCTAATTTTTCTTGTTCTAGAATCAATTCATCTGCTTGTTTTATCCTGTCGTAGTTGAAGTTGTAAACTTTGTAACTTAGTTCTCTGGAAAAAGTGGCTATGACTTACCCAGGACTTTGCTTGGTTTCTTGACTTTCCGCTTTTGTGTTGGCGTCGAAGTTCTTGAAGTTTTTAAAGTTGAAATCACTGGCGGTTTTTCTTCCGGCTGCAGTGACTCGATGCATCCGTTTTTTCGAACTTGGTGTTTGGTTTTTCAGTATTTCCATTTCAAGAATAATCATGATGGCATACTGTTGGCATAATTGCGTATGACCAAGCCCTGTGGAAATAGCTCCTAAAACAGCAGCCAAATTCAGGTTTATCTCATATCTCATTGAGGGATCCTCAGTGCATAACATTTTTGAAGTGCCACACATACGGCATTTCAGTTCGAATGTGCTGATCAAACCATTCTTCATTTCTTTGACTATCTCCATATCTGAAAATCCACAATCAAACATGGGATGTCGATTTAATTGAGCTATTGCTTGCAAGAAATATGACATATCGATGATCCGTCTTCCTATATTGTTCGCGTCAAAAATTGGTCTTTCGTTTTGTTTTTGGAAGCATAGCTTTCTTATGGCGGGCTTCGCTCGAAGCGCTGAATCGGTGAGAGGTGTGATCGCCGAAAAACCGCCATGGTCGTCACGGCCAATTATCGCGCCGCGCTAACTGTTTAGTAGCAACTCGTGTTACATTTGTTTTTGTATTGTCGGTTGCCTGCTCCGTGGTGACGCTAACTACCAATCGTTTCTACCGCGATCCAAACAATCGAAGGCGAACGTCACTTGTCAGTCACTGCGCAACGTCCATATAAATCTCGCAACTCGGCTTGTAACCACCTTACCTTTATTTCATCCTGTGCTTTGTCAAATTTGACAACTTTACGGCGCGGTTTCAGTCCGGTAAATTGCAAAAACCAGACTTGTCCTGTAAAGTGCTGAATCAGATAATAGCTTATACCTACATATTTTGATTAATTCCATTATTATCAGTAATAATAGGTAACACTGTGAAGTTTAAACTGCTGAACGTAATTGATTGTTTCTAAACAATATTTGTTTAGCAAGTCACCTGATAAACCGCGAACAGGAAGTAAAATTGACAATTTCTTTGTATCTACCAAAAGGAAATTTATCATAAAACTATCATCTGTTTTTACTGATTCGTTAATATTATTTTTAACTAAACCTGCAAGGTTTTCACTTTTTACACTAATTTATTGCTAACATTTACTTCATCAATTAACAATAATACTATTTTTTTCACTTTCAGGTAATAATTTTGAAATTTAACTCAGATAATTTGAGGTATTGTATTTGTCTCATTTCCATTATTATTTATTTTTAATGAAGATGATATATGTTGAAGATGTCGTTTATGCTGCAAAGTCAAATATTAAAAAAAGCCTAGCTGGAGACTGGGAATAAATCAGAGTTAAACATAAAAATGTGCTAGAATCGTATTGGTTTCTCTTTGATGACATTAACTTCGCTTGGCCTATAATTATTTTTATTTTTTTTTTAAATCTATATTTAATGTTAGGCCAACCAATAGAGCTAAAAAGAATACATTTTCGCACTAAAATTTAACCGGTCAAAACCTATTCTATCGTGTAGAAGACAGTTCATAGATGAAAATCCACCTTTTTGCCCCAGCGAAATCGATGTTGGGATTTTTATATACAAATCATAGTGCAAAAAATGCATTTTTTAGTTTTTTAAGAATATTGCGGAAAGTAATGAAGTGATCGTTATACGACCAATAGGACTTTTGTAGGGAACCATAAACCCTAGAAAATGGTTTGCTGTACAACACGGTCGGACTATTTTTCACTGGGAAATTCCGGAAAACCCGCAAAAAATATCTTTATTGAAAAATTCATAATTTCGACAAATTTGAGGCTGGACAAACTATCTGATGTGTAATTTATGTGTGCGGAAGATGGTTTCCAGCCGAAGCGCAGTTTTTGCACAATCACGTTATAAACAATTTTCGCATATTTTCGTGCAAAATATGGGATTTTATGGGAAATTAATTTTTCTTATAATTCTGCAAGCGGCATTTTAAATCAGAAACCAGTATCTTTAAAACGTATATCTTGAATTTTCACGTAAGAAGTCGGAAATGTACTGAAAAAGGCCCTAAAAGTTGCTCCGAACGTTTCCGAACTATCTAGAAGCGATTTCGCACGTTCGGAGCAACATTTCGAGCCTTTTTTCGTACATTTCCCAGTTCTTACTTGAAAATCCAAGATAAACGTTTTAAAGATACTGGCTTTGATTTAAAATTCCGCTTGCAGAATTAAGATAAATTTATTTCCCATAATATCGCACATTTTGCAAGAAACGGTGCGAAAATTGTTTTTAACGCGATTGTGCAAAAACTGCGCTTGTCTTGTCTTGTCTTATTAAGTTAACGTCTCTTTTACGCTGCCAGGGCCAATTTGGACGGGACCTACAGTTTAACGTGGGCTCCGAACCACGGTCCTCGAGCACGGTTGTACCCCCTTAAGGCTCTCACCCCAGTTGATCCACTCCGTGCTCTACCGACTCAGGGTGTGTGTATCCTAGTCCCGCCCTCCTACAGGATATCCGATCCTATCCGGCCTGGTTACCGGCGTGAATAGGAACGGGATTTTGGATACATTTTACACACTTCCCGCAACACACACAACATCCATGGATTACGTGGGATTCGAACCCACGACGACAGTGTCCGCCTGATTCAAGGCCCGCGCCTTAAACCACACGACCACCGCCGCCCCAAAAAACTGCGCTTCGGCCGGTAACCATCTTCCGCACGCATAATTATCTTACCTATCATTACCCCGAAAATAGTTTTTCCAGCCTCAAATTTGTCGAAATTATGAATTTTTCCCGAAAGAAAAATTTCCGGGGGTTTTTCCAGATTTTGTCAGTGAAAAATAGTCCGATAGTACAGCAATTCACTTTCTAGGTTATATGATTCCCTACAAAAGTCCTATTGGTCGTATTCATTCATTAATTACTTTTCACAATATTTGCAAAAAACTAAAAAATGCATTTTTTGTACTATAATTTGTTTATAAAAATCCTAACACCGATTTCGATGTATCAAAAAGGTGGGTTTTCATCTATGAACTATCTTCTACACGATAGTATAGGTTTTGACCAGTTAAATTTTAGTGCGCAGAAAAATCTCTATTGGTTGGCCTATGTTGTTGCCCCACTTTCTAAAATGTTGTATACCTTCTGCAAATAAGTTTCTGATTCCCTCAAAAAATAACTGGCAGTACCAGATGAATTTCTGAAATAGTAGTTAAACACCTGTTTAATTCTCTTGCTCTCCTTCTCTCGCTCTCCCTCTCTCGCTCTCCTTCCCTCTCGCCCTCCCCCCCCTCGCTCTCCCCCTCCCCTTCCTCCCTACCTCCATCCAACGCCCTCTAACTACTTCCTCTCTCGCCCTCTCCCTCTCGCTCTCTCCCTATCTCTCCCTCACCCCCCCCCCTGGTTTTTAGAAACTTTGGCAAATGGGGATTAATTGTTGAACCGATTTTAATGCAACTAGGCCCATTTGGTAGATGGTTTCATAGATTTGTACAGAACATTTTGCTGTAAAATCAATAGCTATTGCTATACCCCGAAAAAAACACTTTAAATGTTTAATGACTTCCCTACAACAATTTTCATAGTAATTCATTACTATCAGTGTCAATGGTCACCCCTCTCTTGCTCAGGGTAGTTTATAGCTTTTTTTTGTAAAAATACCAATTCAGTTAGACGCACACAAACTATTAGATTACCAAGTCAAAGACCGGAAATCTCGGAATCTTTTAAGTCAAAAGAGAGCGACCCACATTGAAACCATTTTTTGCCTAAAAAAGTATTGAGTCTGAAATAAAGATATAGAATTAAGAACACATCAATGAATACCCTTTAAAAAATATGTATTTTCCTTCTGTGTTCGTAGGGTTCGGTCATGCCATGCGCCTACTTGATCCTCAATGCTGCGAAGATCAACGCTCAAGACCAGAACGGCAAAACTCCTTTGCACTTGGCTGTACAGGGAGGCCACACCGCTCAGGTCTGCCTGTTCCTGAAGCATCGCGCGGATCAACACGTCGAGGACGACGAGGGGAAAGTGCCGTTGATGATGGCAGAGCAGAAGGAGCATGCAGACATTGTCACATTGTAAGCTGGGTTACGTCGTACATTCTATTCTCAATGAACTAATCTATTAATCACAACTGCAGACTTGGTGGTTTTAAATCTATAGAGTTAACATAACCATTTCATATGTCAAACGTCCGAACCTAACCCATATCTTATTGGTAATTTATTACATGAAAGGAATTTATTGCTGCAGCCATTTCCGAAAAACTATGGCCATTTCAGCTCCTCGGGAGTGTAGATGAGTTTCATGTTAAAACTGCCTAATCTAATCGCTAGTGTCAAGTCGTTCTCTCTCGATTCAAATTCCTGTTCAGTCTCAAACTCAAAACTCATTTAAAGTATTTTGTGAATTTTTTTAAGCATTTTTGGTCCCGCAGTTTAAGAGATAGGAGGGGGGGAGGTGGTAACGGTAACATTTAACTCATTATAACTCGGTTAATATAAGAAATAAATGAGGCACTGTATATCTCGAATACGTTTATTTTTCGTTAAATTCCAAACGATACCACTCCCTTTCCAATCCATTGGAAAATTTTCCACTATACTTATATACTTAAGCGCGTTGTAACTCGGTAATATAAGGTGGAAATACGAATGTCGTGCATATTTACAAATTTTGGGACAGACAGATTACATTTAAATTTACATTACATGAAATTTAATTTTAGAAACATTTTTCATTATTTCGACAAATTTCCTAAGTTCTGACATTCCAAATTTCAAGAGGCGTTTGGAAGATTGAAAACTTGTTTTTATTTAATACACAGAAAGTTTTCATAAGCAAATCTTAAAAATCGACTGGTATGAGTGAGAACGTTATTTTCAATCCTGCAAATCAACGTTAAATTTGAAACTGTACAACTGGCAATTTTTGAGATTTCTAAGTTTTGAAGAAACAAAAGCATGATAATCTTTAGACTGAAAGCTAATCCTCATTAATTATCAGATCAAGAACTTTTTTCTGATCTATATACATTTTAAAAATTTTAGTGCATAATGCAATCGCTGCTAAAATTAATAAAGTGACAGCGACGGCTCTTGGAGGTTGTATTCTACTCGTGAAAAGGTACACTGTCAGTACAAATAATATAACTGAAATATATTTCTTTTCATTACAAATTTATTTACATATTATTTAATATTTGTAACAAATTTTGTCCTCTATCTGCCATCAATATTTTCAAATTCGAGAAAGATTTGCTTACATCGCAGGAGCATACTTGTGTGCTGTTATTTTTTGTATTCTCATATCCACTTTTTTTAAATTTTGATATATTCTATAGGGGCCGTCCATAAATCACGTGACGCTAAATTTACCTTTTTTGAACCCCCCCCCCCCACCGTGATATACCGTAATACCCCCTAAGAATCACGTGATAATTTTTGACACCCCCCCCCCCCCCAATTTTAAATATATTATACCAATTTTATTCTGTTTGATAAAAGAAATTATTCTATATTACAGGGAAGAAAAATTAATTATAGTACTAAATTTAAAATTGGTTGGAATTTATAAATAATAAACGAAATAAAGAAGGTAGTATAAACTTTTCATTGTTTGGAACTTATAGGTATTTATATTTTACAATGTAATAATAGTCTTTAGTTTAAAGGCAATAATATTTAAACGACGTCCATTTGAGAATTCAGTAGGGATTATAAATAAAATTTCTCCTTTAAGGTTGGTAGGTAGTATTGGAAAAAATACCGGCAATTTTGAATATCACGTGATACGATTACACACCACCACCCCCGCACCCCTCCGTGATAAACCGTGATAAAAAGGTAACCCCCTCCCCCCCTATGAGCATCACGTGATTTATGGACGGCCCGATTTTTTTCTGTTATGCATTCTATTTTGGATTTAATCTTATCTGTTTTGTGCATCCGCACTAAATACAAAGATGTTCTGTGAACCCAACCTAAGAAGTAACAACATGTGTTAATTCCGTTTGTGTAAGCATCAAAGCATTGTGTGTATTAACAAGTCTGCAAATAAATGAAATAAAAAATAAAACAACATGAAGTAGAGCAATTCCGCAGATGCAGTGTTCCTGTAAACCTGGAAGGAGTAGCATTCCATTACGACCCTGAAATAGGTTATTGTGCCGACCAATCCGTAATGATTGGAGAAATGACAATGATTTGTTAATATTGTAAAGCCGTAAAATACAGCGGTGAATCTACTGTATCATGTTGTGCTGGTGGTAAAGTAAAATTGCCACAATTGTTCCCACCACCAGATCCATTACGCTCATTAGTTTCTTGGGTGGGAAATGACTAAACATTTCTTGGCCAACATCCAAAAATATAATAATTGCTTTCAAATGACGTCATTTGGTGCAACGCATATTGTACAGGAAAATTTCATGCCCACTTTCAAGGTAGTTTTTGATAAATTATTTATTAAAAATCTAAAAAGATAATATACAAATGCAGATACAAGGACAGTTTGCGGAATCAACTTGGAGTTTCACGCATGGGCTTATGTGTATAACTGTGTGCATTATATTGAATGTAGATAAAAATTTTGTATTAACTTTTGACCATATTTTTCAAAAATATCTATAGGTGATACGAAGTTCATCTATAATTTTTATTTATATTTCTTTTTTATAAAATGCTCGTGTCACGGTGTTTGTAACAAAACTCCTCCAAAACGGCTTTACCATTTCTTATGAAGTTTTGTTTGTATATTCAGTGGTTCTGAGAATAGGGCGTAAGCTATTTTTCATACCCGTAAAAGTTTCTTACCCGCATTAAAAACACATAAAATGCTAAATTATCACTGCTCCACCAATAAACTCCTATTTTTTAATAGTGATGTTATTACTTAAATAATTTTTTAATCTAGGTTAATCAAGTTCTCATATAAATATTGGCGGTCGATCTCATAGTAAATGTATCATCAATTTGCAGTGCTATAATTATTTATTACCATTTTGCTCAAGGCAATTCTCACGTTCAGTTAGGGCCTTGTCCCACCAAAGCGGAGCAATAGCGACGCGATGTCGCCACCGTGTTTCTTTCGTGTTGAACCTATAGTTTCTATACACAGCATACCCACCAACCCTACAGCAAACAAACACCCAAGCTATCGTGTCGCTGTTGCTCCGCTTTGGTGGGGCAAGGCCCTTAATAAAGTGATATCATGTAAATCAGTAGTATTCAACAGTGTCAAATGACAGTGTCATTGACTGACAAGTGGCAGTATCAACTGACAATACGTCTCGACAATGCCTGCAAGACGCGAAGGGTTTGATTTCGCCCGTCGAACGACTAGATCTAAGACATGCGAAATAGAAGAGCCCAAAGAATAGACATCCAACAAGATAATGAAGATGTGCGTGTGAACATGGCGCAGTTGCGTGAATCACGATCACAGGAGGCACGAGCTGAACGAAATCAACAAAGACGATTAGAACAAAGACAAGCGCGTCGATTCCTACTTGACACACGCAGAGCAAATGACCAACAACATCAACAAGTACAACGAGCATTTACATCCGATTAACTCCGTCGTCTAGCATTCTAGTATGGGTCAGCATTGTTATGCGCAAAATGAGCCAGCCGGGATGTGTTGCGCGTCAGGAAAAGTGCAGCTACCTGAAATTGAAACACCACCTAAGCCATTGAACGGTTTACTTATCGGTACGGATCCAGATTGTAACCTGTTCCTGAAGTCAATTTGAACATTCAATTCATGTTTTCAAATGGCAAAGTTCAGAGCAACAGAAATAGTTAAAAATAATGCTGCAAATGGTAAACAATTTAATTCGACATTTAAAATCAAAGGCCTAGTCTATCACAAAGTGGGCTCATTGCTGCCAATGCCAAGTGAACCATATAAATTTTTACAAATTTACTTTATGGGCGGTGAGGACTCAGAAAGCGCACTCGCCAATCGCGTGGATGCACCATAGACATAATACTGTATAGACTACGGATCGGTATAAGGCGCGATGTGCCGAGTGGGAGCGAGAGGCAAATAAATAAATAATAAAATAATAAAGGCGACTTGTTTCTCACTCTAAATGGGCGGAGCTAACAACTCCATAACCATGACGCTCTAACCTTTACAGTTTCGTGTCAATCATGTGTCAACATAATCAAGAATTTGTTATCACTTATCTTCGAAAACTATTGGGGAAATATAAGAAATGAAATAAAACTGTAAACATAGCGAGAAAAAGTGGAATTAAGAAGAAAAACTTAGTTTTCTTGGTGTTTAGAACACGCGACCTCCAAAATAAAAGTAAGGGACGTAACTGACAAGGCTGGAGGTTAGAGCGGCATGGTTACGGAGTTGTTAGCTCCGCCCATTTAGAGTGAGAAACAAGTCGCCTTATTTATTTGCCTCTCGCTCCCACTCGGCACATCGCGCCTTATACCGATCCGTAGTCTATATAGTACAATGTGTTTCAAAATGATTGTCATCTAGTTGGCGTTGAAATTTCTGTGCATGTAATTTTTGATGTGCCGCGCTCTATCGATTTGAACCTATCAAATTCTGACAATAAGTGACACTTCGAACACTTATTGTGAAACTGGCAATCAGTACTGCTGGTAATTAACGGCCCTTTTCAGGGTCAAAACAAATACTAGAAATAGACAAATACTCAGAATTCGTTTTCTTTTGACAGAGAAAAACCAGAAGTTGAAAGAGGTTAAGTAGGTTATTTTGAGGTTATGTATAGTTAGTAGAAAGTCCTATTTCCTCAAGGCGGGTTTTTTTATTTTACATGGGAATTCCACAGCCGACTATACCCGGGTGTCGATTCAATTCGGAGTAAATACCTGGAATCAATTAGTCCTCCGCGGGATGAAGAAGTGAGGGGAAAGTAGAAACAGGGGCGTGTATGTTTCATTTTGTCTTCGAAATATAAATAATCGAAGTTATTTCATTTAATGGAATGAAACAATGTTAGTTTGCAACTATAATATTGAAATAATTATAGCGCTATTACAGAAATCAGATGACTGGAAGAAATATTGCCTAATGAAAAATAAAAACGAATATCACACGTGTACTGACTAGCGCGTATTTCGCCGGGCACCGACACTGTGCCCCGACCACGTGTTCACTGTGCAAACAAGTTTCTCGATATTGCCATTTTACGGGTTTCGACCAATGTTTTATACAGCGGATTTTTAAATTTTGGCAACTTCGTTTTTCTCTGTCTCTCTCTTTACGTTGGAAATTTGCTAAAGCGGCAAATCGCTCTAACTTGGTATGTGACTTTATGAGTTTTGCGTGTGCCACTCGCAACTTGGTATGACGATGAGTCACTCGTCAAGAAAAACGGATTTTGGTATAGATGACAATCATTTTGAAACACATTGTATTATGTCTATGGGATGCACGTTGTAGCTACAATAACCTCAATTCACCTTTTGCCAGACGCAGTGTGCAACATAAAAAAAACAATCGTCCATGGCCATAGTGCTGAAACAGTGTAAAATTATCATCTGGAATGAATGTACTATGGTACACAAACATTCGCATGAGGCGTTGAATAGGACATTGAAAGACATAAAAAACAATGACATACTATTTGGCGGTACTCTGTTACTCTTTTCAGATGATTTCAGACAAACATTTCCCGTCATTCGACGTTCAGTGTACGCTGATGAGATCAACGCTTGCTTGACATCATCGACACTGTCAGTAGGTAATCGGGTATAGATCGATAGTAATGAAACTATACTCGGGCCATTTTCGGATGGCGAAGTTGCCAATAAATTATCGAACAAGGACAAAAATATCTCTGGCCCGTTTCAACTCGTGGTTCAACATAGGAGCGTTCAGCCTTCGAGCTTTGCACCCTTCTCGTAACTCGTTACCTCTCTCTTTAAGCAGCCTGTCAAAATGGATGGGAAAGAGACAACATGAGACGTTGAGTACCCACTATGCTCCTCCCTCAGTGGTTACAGTGGCGGATTAAGAATTTTGGACAGAAGTTTTAATGAATCGAGTAAATTATAATAAACAGGATATACAACCTGATTGATTATCTAAAAATAAAATTATCAAATTCTTTAAATATAGATATGTATCTAAAATATTTCAATAAATTTTACATATTACCAAAATGGAAAAATCAAATATAAGAAATATATTTCTACAAGAGTGGAGTACTATCATTTTCGACAATATCGAAAATTATTATAAAAAAAGCTAATCAAAATTGAAAACTTTATTGGAGTATCCAATCATGTCTCTCTTCATGTCTTCTTGTTGTGAGCTTCTCGGTGGGCCCGAACTGCGGTTAATTTAATATCGGCCCTTAATCCCTATACTCGAACTGCGGCCGAAAAATTTTTCCTTGTCACATCATCCTTATCCTACCCCCGAATTGCGGTAATTTCAACTTCCCTGACTGCACCAACGTACATGATTTTTTTTTAAGTTTCGAAGAAAAGTAAAAGTAAAAGTTCAATACGTTGCAAATATCGAAACCCACCAAAATTTTTAAATAACGTGATAAAAAATATATTTGAAGATTACTAACACATTATCATATACATAACATTTTAAACAAAAATGTTAAAAATACATTTTAGATAATCATATCTTTTTATTTTTTGGGTCTCTAATTGCTCTTTTTTTTTAATGAAATGTTCTTTTTCCGTTACAGCTATTCTTGATTTTCTGCCATTTTGACATTTTCATTATCAGAGTTAATTTTATACAACTATCAACTATAAACCTGCATGGATTTGAAAGAATTGCAAAAAGTTTACATTAGGGTGTGTATAAAAGAACAATAGCAATTATTTAGCAACTATTTATCAGGATTTATTCGATTCATCAAATATTCAATTCAAAAATGTTAAGCCGTCTCCGTGACGACTGTGACTACCTAGTGAAAGACTTACTCTGTATCTTCCGTTTCATTCTTATACACCAGATGCTATGGCAATAAAATCGGCCGTATTTCGAATAAAAACGTGTTGTTTATATAGTGTTACCGCCCCCTACGTCTTACTACCTGTCTCTTTTCCATCCACTTTGACAGGCTGCTTAAAGAGAGAGGTAACGAGTTACGAGAAGGCTGCAAAGCTCGAGGGTTGAACCACGAGTTGAAACGGGCAAGAGATATTTTTGTCCTTGTTCGATAATTTATTGGCAACTTCGCCATCCGAAAACGACCAGACTATACAATGTTTTTAAAAGGGTTGCAAGTGTGTTCAGAAATTGCGCCATTTGAAATTAAACTTAATAACGTTTGAAAATGTTACACTATTTTCAAAAAAGAAAAGGAGTTTCAAAGAAAGTGTTACAGAAGTTGTTTTTAAAGTGATCCTAAAAACAATAGGTATTTAAATTATAGCTATTGATTTGGAGTTTTAAGTTATTCGGAACATTTGTAATTTGTCGACATTTTTAATGAAGTTGTAAACTAGATTGGATCTTTAAGAATAAGTTGAGGAGTTTCTAAAAAAATTATGGATGTTGGCAATGCACTGCAATTAACTTAAAATAACATCAAAACTAAAAAGTAGCTCATAAAGTTTTGAAAACAGTTTTGGCACTACAGATGTTTATGAAAAATTATAACATTTGTGCTTTTCCACGGCAGTTTTAAAAGCGTTACAATTGCCTGTAACTAGGATTTTAAATAGATTCTTACAGTCGTAGAAGTTGCGCAGTTTTTAAGAAACTTGCGATATTTGTGAAGAGCTGACGACATTTTAAAACAAGTCTTAATAGAATGATAACATTTGAAATAAGGAGTTCTGAAGCTTTGAAGCCGTTGAAATTATGTAAAGAAAGGTGTAAACTTTATTACAATAATTTACTTATTGTAATTTAATATGGTGTTGCATAATCGTGATGTATTGTTTTTACTTATCATTGTGTAAGAACTGAATTTTTCTTATAAATCGTGTTAATATTCATCCACCACTGTTCAAGTCATAGCGCTATATTATTATTTAATATTAATATAAATATATATCATATATATTAATTTTAATTATTTTAATAATATAATACATTAGTATTATATTCTAATAATTACTATTTTAATAATTTTACACACACTGAATGGAAGAAGTTTATGTTTCAGTGTATCAATTGTAAATAAACTCTTATATCTTAAAAAAGTCTCAAAAAGCTTAAATGCTTGAGTATATCCTTGATTTCTATAGATTGATAATTTAAAGAAAAATACATCAAATGCAACATTTGATTATGAATAAGAGATAATTGAATTGAAATGAATTGAGATAATGAATCCGGCACGGTTTAAAAATTATTGTTTCTCGGTTTTTTTCCATTTATTCATTTCAAAATTCACAAAGACAGAATTTAACGTAGTCAATTAAAGCGAATACGCAGGCATGAGAAAAATGCCTTATAATTTAAAAGAAGAACTGTAGAGATTAAGACATTTCTTTGATCATAGTTTTTGATTATGTTGACATAAATCCACACAGAGGCAATACTTTTGTGCCGTTTTTAACCTTTTCTAACCATATTGACGTGTCTTTTGTTTTGGTTTCAGACTGCGATTAGGAAGACTCAATGAGGAGATGAAGGATTCTGAACAGGGCGTCAGTGGAGATGACACGTTTAACGACGTGGTGAGGGATTTCTCTCGAATGGCATATTCTAATCCAGAGAAATTGCAACGAACGAACAATGAGGGAGAAGGATAATGATGCTTTCTGTATGAGATTTGTAGTTAAGCCCATAAGTATTGTTTCTCAACTTTTTTATTTGTGATCTTTTCATATGTTAAAAAGTGATATTTTTGCTCTGCTAGTTCAGAATGAAAGATCTTTATTTACGTCAGAACGAATTAAGCACATACATATATATTTTTTTTATGTAAACATGTATTTTAACCTACATTCCATGTTTTGAAGAATGTTACCGTTTTAAACAGATTTGTTTTTAAGTAATCATAGGTATAGCGTAAGCATTCAATTGGCTGTTCTTGCCTTGTAAAACATGCCTTGAAACACTTGTGATATCCAATTGTAATTGATGATACGAATTATTTCACTCTAGCTGTCTCTCCCTCTCTCTCTCTCTCTATCTCTGTGTGTAATTTAATTGGTCGCTATGTAAAACAATTTTTAATCATATTTGTAAAAGTAACGAATAATTGTAATAAATTTTTAACAAACATCTTTTTGAATATGTTTCGAAAGGTCTGTAATGGAAAATTGTTATTGCTGCAAAAAATCATATTCATTGCTCAACTGTTATCAAAGTGTTGCACTCGAAGTTATCAGAACGAAAGCCATTCAGTAGAGAGAATTTCACGGAAAGTGCGATAGTGCAATGATTTATGTGCTACTATTCAATTGTGTCAAACGTTTAAAAAAATAAAGCAATAAATTATAAAAATCATCTAAAGGTTATTTTGATAGATTATCTCCCGAGCGCTAATCAGAAATTTTCTTTGTAGAACACGCGATTTGTAACAACATTTGTTTAAATACTGACGAGATCACAGTTCGTCAGTAGTAAAAACTCACGATCTAATTAATAAAGTAGTTTATTATTAATAATTCACAATAATTAATTATCCATTTACACTATGCAAAAATACTGTATAATAATAATAACTACCAAAGAACTGATACCTTATTCACTTAAGTACACTGAAACACTGCCTACATCCAAATTTGTCTTATTACATTTTTTTGCAGACCTCGATATGTACCTTCGCTCAGTCTTAGAAATGTTTTCTCATGCCGAATACTATGTTACGCGTTCTGGTGAATAGCAGGTAAAGGCGACGGTCACCCAGTGTAGCCGGCATCAGGTCCAAATCATGACTTCTGCAGCTCGTTTCGACACCTGTATACATAGGACGATATCGAGACGTCGTCTTGGTCACGCAAGCACCTCCTGCCGTCTGTACAGACGCACCTGAAAACAAATATAATCCGTTATGTGTATGTGCTTTGCACAGGCAATGCTAGGGCACGCCACATACAATGTGTCAATAGGATTTCTAATAATCAAATCATTAAGTAAATCACACTGACATCTAACTGTCGACAATTTAATTATGGTGGAATAATAGCTGAACAGTAACTGCTAAAATTTTTGGTTAAATTGTCTCCGAATTAAGAATGATACTTCGAATTTTTTATGCTGCCTCTATATAATACTTTCAAATTGTAAAAGTGGATTAGAAATGTTTATATACCTTAAATATACTATTTGAAGTCGTTCAAATGCAACTTCTTACATGATATTCCGCCAAAATCATTTTTCAACCCCAAAAATTATGAACTCTCTCCTTTCAGGCATGGATCTATGCAGGTGTTCCATACATTTTTCCAGGTGTTCATACATGCATATGATCATCGATTGAGCCGTTTAACCGTTTGCCACTGTTACATTTTTATACCACTGTTAAAAAAGGCAGTGCATACATTTTCAGCGTTGATGTTTTTTTCCCTCGATAACTTCCCAACGGCTTTACCGATTCCTATATACATTGACAGGTTGGATTGTTTACTTCACTAGAAGTGTCGTAGGCACAGAATTAATACATAACCAGCGTTCTCGTAAGAAATAGTATATTATTATACTAGTTTAATAAGACGGAGTATTTATTGTCACACGAGAGTTTTAAAGCACGACGAGCGAAGTAAGGAGTGCTTTAATAGAACGAGTGTGACAATACGTCTTATTAAACGGGTGTAATATACTATTTTATCTACTTTGCTTTATTAATCCATTAAATTTTGGCTGTTCAAGTTTTCGTATTACACTAGGGAATTTTGCGTGGGTTGGTTACACTGACGTCACTGACATTGACGTTTCGTATTTGAATTTGAAAATCTAGTAGCCCTAGGATAAATTCAATAACTACTTACTTACGTGCGCGAAATGGAAGACAAAAATGTAGAATTGACCTGTACACCCCCAGAAATACGCAAAGTTGCTCAAGAAATCTATTGAAATACTAATAATTTAACTTTGACGTCTACGTGACAGGCTAACGTACCAATTTAACAAAACTAAAAGTTACCAAAAGTAGTGTAATAATATATGAATATTATTACACTACTTTCGGTGTAATAATGAGATCATTAGTAGGTAACGCAAAGTAGATAAATATTATTTGTTTACGTGCCAAAATAGGTAATGAGCGCGGTCTTATTTTGTTGCAACATATTCATCTTTTTTGTCATTTCTTGGAATATTTCAATATTGAAATATTTTCTTAAAATTAACTATTAAAAAAGAAATGTGGCCAACAGCACCATTATCCATAAAATGTTCAAAAAAAGTTGAGCATACAAGAAGTGAACATATTGACACTTGAAATATTAAATCCTCAAATACTTGAAAATACTTGAAATAATCTACATTGTTAATTTTTCTACAATAAATACTTGTAGTTTTATTAGTAGTATTAGTATTACTCACCCATTTTATATATTATATCTCAGAACTGAAACATTGACATTCTCTTTAATAATACTGGCATATCGAAAAAATCAATAGTTATTTAAGTGAGAACGGACTTATTACATTTTTCACGCTGCCATTGAAAATTTCCTCATAGTTTCTTAAAAAATGAAATGTTTGCTTTAGTTTGGACGGACGTCACTTGCCTGTATATGCGTAACTAAGGTTACCCGATGCGACAAATTTAAACAAGATTGTTAACATCCTCGGCAAGATAATAAATCAACTGGATTTACTCTTTTTATTTCCCTAGGAATGTAAATGACAGTATTTACATTCCGTCGTCAAGGAAAAATAATACACGAATTTATGTGCCATTTTCATGGCATATATCTAAGCATGTAAGGTCTATTTACGATACCGGCAATGTGAAAAAATATTTACCTGACAAAATTGTAAATTGAAACCTGAAAAAATACTTGAAATAATTAACATTGTTAACATCTCTCTCTCTCTATATATATATATATATATATATATACAGGGTGGTCGTGATATAACCTTACAAAAAAATTCTGGGTCATTAGGAGGATCCAACAGTTCCGAAAAACCCATATTTGGTAGGTCCAAAATGATGAAGAAAAATTAACCCCTATCAACACTCACTTGACGCCACTGACCACAAAAATAAATACATACATATTTAACCAAGATTTAATTGTTAGTTACTTAGTTACAATAAATTGGCAATTTGCTGTCAAATTTGATAGACGTTTTCTTTTGCCAGTGATTTACTTGTCAGTTTGCATATGAAAATTGTCATTTATATGTCGTCGCCTTTCTTGTTTTCAATGTATTTTGTCTCTTATAATCATTTTTGTACAAGAAGTCTATAAAACCAGTATTTTTCAAGACTTCACTTGCGTTTGTGTTTGCAGTTTGTAAGTAAATAGCAAATTTCATGGGTCAAGACACTAACGGATAATCATGATTGTGGTTTTAGGTTAGAATCTGCTAATAAACACAATATTCAACAAAGAACAACGATTTCAACTTTAAACGGTAAATGTAACGTCAAGTTTATAAATCGGTTTTAATAAATAACAAAAGGAAACCAGTGTTTATTGGAAAAAAATATCTTGATTTGTAAACTTCATTTCTACGGCAAATTCAAAATTATTGAATTTGACAAATGTCATTCAGTTTACTAGTTGGTACAGGTCAAGGCCTATCAACTTTAAATAGGTTGCCTCAAGCGATCCTGACCTACCACAACAGCGCGCGACCGATCTACGTCACACGGCGACCGGCGATGCAAAAAATATGTACTTTGAAAAACTCAAAACTGTTGTCAATTACAAACGAAAACGCCAGCCAAACGCCAAACTGTCAGAGTAATACAGAACATAGGTTAAATCACAGAGTTAGATTAAAATGAATTAAACACAGGTAATAAAACTCAGACCTGGGTCGCCAGTCTACGTCACGAACTCCGCCTCCCCCGCACGACCCCCTCGCCCGGGAGCTGTTCAATGAGGTAACCTAATTAAAGTTGATAGGCCTTGGGTACAGGTACCGATTATCGTTACTAGACAACCAAAATCACCTTTTTCACCCTGATTAACTCATTGGCGTACAGCAAATTTTGAACAAATTTTCAATTATTTGTATCTCGAAAAAGAAAAGACTTTTACCAGAATTTTTTTTTGTATACGAGTTCTACTCATCGTCACCTATTACCAGTTTTTTTTTGTAAGGTTATATCACGACCACCCTGTATATATATATATATATATATATATATATATATATATCTATATGGTACAACTGTGCGTCCGCCCATGTTAAATCTTAGGTTCACGCTGCGTCCAGTGTCACTGAGCGTCCGGATATACGGACGCTCAGTAACCCTACCCTAAAAATTTGTCTATGTGATCCTTAGGATGGTTAGATTACCATGGAGCAAAAAAAAGCCGGAGGTGCTCTGACACCTAAAAATGATCCCTGTATAAAATCGTAGTTCAGAGTTTCACCAAGCGTAGCGTTGTCGGCGTCGAATTATATACGTGTATTCAATAGTTATATGGCGTAGGCTTACCAAGCGTCCGAATATATAAATCGTTATGGTGGATCACTTAGCGTCCGATTGTATACTGCGAATAGTGAAACGGTTCACTCAGCGTCGTCTATTTATAGCACATTTATACATATTTAGGTATATTTAAAGTGCCACTCTGCGTCCTATAAAATATGTTTAATGATTGGCTATTTACTGTGAATGAGACTTTCGGGTTTGGAGCAGAGTACTGCTAAGTGGCGGAAAACAATTATTTTTCTGTTTTGTTGGTTAACCGAGTTAACGTATAAACAATGCTACTGCCAGTTAATAATGATGTAACCTAATAATGCCACTTAACAACTTCATTTTCTTCTGGTCGACAGTACTCAAATTAATTTTTTTTCTGTATAACAACTAACTTTTAAATTTTCGGGCTAGAGATTTAAAAAAATTCAAATTCATTAAATAGGCGATAATTCAGTTTAATTCATTTTCCAAAAATTAAATTTTTGGCAACTTACCTTTGTGCGGATAAACTTTTAATTGATTCTGAATAAATCTTGATGTGGAATACTAATTAAAGTCTGGTAGGTTCATAGTTGAGAATTTTATTTATTTTTAAATAATTAACAATTACGTAGCAAATAGTTTTAATATGCTTTGTAATTCATTACGTTAATTAATAAAGGAATCATTTTGTAAAAACCGCGCGGATTTATTTATGAATGGCAGTGTTACAGGTGATTAGAGATCTTGAATTTTTTTAAATTTTTAGTAGTTTGTGCAGTTTTTGTTACTAGTATTACTAACGATCAAAACTCGATAAACACACTAAAAACATTTTTCGCAGTTCAAGGAATTCCTTACAAATTTTTTTCTTCCATTTTTCCCAAGAACCTTTCCCTCAAAGATATAAGTAAGGTATTAAAGATGAATTATCGATAGTTCCCGATATTTGCCCCTTTAGACCAGGGAAATAAGATTTTCCCGCTTTTCCCGCATTATTAAAATCATTAGTTGAAAATAATTTTGTCTTTAAATATCATTATAAATGGCTCTTAATAGAGTAAAAAATAATAATTTTTTTCATCAATAATTTCACTCTTTATTTAGTTACCAATTTGTTATAAATAACTTTTAAGTGTCCTAATAATATTTTTCTTATACTACTAAAAATTACAAAAACATATTCAACTATATCATATATATAATATATATGAATATATATGAATATGATATAATATATCATATTCAACTGAGAAAAAGCTGAGATTTTTTTTATTTTCCACTTACACATAATCGGTTGTTTATGTCTGTTATACGCGGTACATAATGACGTTCGACTCTAGGGCGGAAAAGAACGCCCCCCTGGGGCGAACTAGAACGTCAAAAAACGTCATTTTGACATGATTTTTATCATTTGGTCCAGAATCTGACACATATCACCATAAATACGCTTTACGAGTTTTTTTTTTCAATAACTTCACCATAGATGCACTTCATCGTCATTTTGACATACATGTCATACATGACAACGTAGACGTGATTTCGGTTTTTAACATATACAACCGATTATTTGCAAGTGAGAAATAAAACGTATGCACCTAGGGCATAATTGGGTGTTATTGATCTCGGGAAACCACAGTTTAAAAAGGTCTCGAGACCTATCGGCCCTCGTCCTTTTGAACTGTGGTTGTCCTCGATCAACAACACCTTCATCATGCCCTTGGTACAAAAATAACTATTCTGTAATATTGAATTTTTAAAATAACAGGATATTAATGTTAAGCAATAAACGCTCATAACTTTTAAATAACTAAAGTTACAAAAATGGACATTCAGGATTAGTTTAGAGAGCATTATTTGATCTTTAACATAAAATTTACCCCAAGTCTGTATGTAGAATGGTACATTGTTTACACGCATTTGTTTATAATAAAAATCTTAAAAATTATTGCTAAAGACTAAATTAACAATCTATGTAATTGCCCAGTTATAAGCGTATCAAATTGTTCTGCATGAAAGTAATCGTAACTTCAACAGTTTAAAAAAATTTAAGCAATGAATGATGCAAATAGAAGGTTATTTTAAAAACAAACGAGGGTAAACAAAGAGCCATTGTAGATAGAGACTTGTAAATTTTATGTCAAATATCAACGAATGCTCTCAAAAATCATCCTGAATGTCCACTGTCTTATCGTTAATAATTCAAAAGTTACGAGCGTTTATTGCTTAATAAGTCAAGTAGACGTGTCACTTTTAATATCGTGTTATTTTGAAAATTCAGTTAAAATTACAGAAACTTTTTTCTCACCTTTGTTGAATATGTTGTTTTTGCAATTTTTAGTTGTATTAGAAAAAAATTATTGGGACACTCAAATATTATTCATAACACATTGTTAACTAAATAATTAATGAAATTATTAATGAAAAAATTATTATTTTTTACATTCTATTAAGAGCCATTTATAATGATTTTTAAAGACAAAATTATTTTTCAACTAATGATTTAAGTAATGCAAATGTAAAAAACGATTATGAACAATAAAAAAATTGTTTAATGAAAATTTAAAAATCGTCATTGATCCTAAACAAAGAATGGTAAAAAAACTTTTTCCAAACCAATAAAACCATTTGTTGATAAACAATTTATAAACAAATATCGATAAAAGAAATTACCCGCAATAATTAATTCCTATTTAAAATATAAAAACAACAAGTATACCACAATATGTGAGGAAAAAAAATCTTAACAAAACAATTATTGTAGGATTTTTCATTTTTTGTTAAGTTAGAAAATTCGTTATAAACCAAATAAACAAAATTTAAACAACTTTATGACATCATCTTATTGAGTACACTCATAGAAAGGACTCCAATAGGCGAAAAATTTTTACGGTGATTACCAAGAATTATCCAGCTTTCAATGTAGCCGTGGGTGCCAAAAAAAAATAGGTAATTAACAATAGGTGAGCTTTTTGAAAAAACATTAAAATCTTTTTCCCAACGGGACTTTCTTTCTTCATGTGTTGAAATAACACCATAATTTTTTAAAATTTTTGAATCAATATTTAACGGTTTAAAAAAAGTTTTTAGACAAATGATTATATCATGATTATTTCTACAATTAACCAATAACAAATTGCATATTCTTGATGTACCCGAAAAGCTAATACATGTTGAGAAAAACACCAATTTATGTTAATTAGTTTCTGAGATATAACAAACTCCATCAGTTTGATGATGCAACTTTACTTCAATTTGAGCATCCACAGTGCACGCTCTGGCTGGCTTGAAAAAACCCTTCGTAAATAAAGCTTTGCCAACAGCTCAATTTTAATGGAATCGATTTGAAAATTTTTGTACTGAAAGTTAAACATCTGAACTGCAAAATGGCATTATTTTGTTTCTTAATGTTTATAAACATGATACAAACTACATTGTTAATATTCTATAAGAAAAAATTATACTAAATTTGAATATAAACATGAAAAACTTAATTTTTTAGGGCTAACGTGTCTCTGAACTCCGTTCCTATTGGTCGTAGGGCAACTTTTTTTAAAAATCGTGTAAGAATACCACCCTTTAGGATAAGAGAAAACCATTTCTCTAGAGTTGAAAACAAAAAAGTTATTATAATTTTATTGTTTATTAGCTAAGGAATGCAGTATTTTTGCAGTGAAGTTTTATTATTGTTAAAATTACAATTTATGAATTTTAACATAGTATTTTGATAGAGCAAGTCTTCTTTTTCAAACAGCACTCTTTAGAACTGCCCTAACTTTATTCTTTTACGTAGAAATTTAGTGCAAATTTAAGTGTCTGGGACAAACAAATTAATTTTGCAATACCTATTTGGTGAATCGCTTTGAAATTTTTATGGAAACTTTAGCAACACAATACCCTACTTTTCACAAAAAATTAAAACTACTGAGCCCTTTTTGCAATAGTAATAAATAATTTAGGAATTCCGTCTTTTTTTCATTTTCATTGTATAATTAAGCAACAAATACAGTAAAAAACATGTACCATAGCTCAATTTGAAGGTTTTTTTATGCTCTACTAGATTGCCTTTTTTTTAATTACATGCAGCAATTTCACGTATGATTAAAATAAAGTAACAAATCATTCTTTTTGCCATTTATTAGCAATAACTTAATTAACACAAAAAATCTTAGATGGACTCAGCGGGCTTCTCGGGCGGGAAAAGCGGGAATATCTGATTTCCCTTGTCTAGAGGGGCAAATATCGGGAACTATCGATAATAAAATTCTTCTTTAATAACCTAATTATATCTTCGAGGGAAAGGTTCTTGGGAAAAATGGAAGAAAAAATGTTGTCAGGAAACCCTTGAATTGCGAAAAATGATTTTTGTGATCGAGTTTTGATCGTTAGTACTAGTAACAAAAAATGCAAGAAACTACTAAAAAGTTTAAAAACGATTCACGCTGTCCAATCACCTGTAAAACTGCCATTCATTAATAAATCCGAGCGGATTTTTACAAAAAAGATTCCTTCATTAATTAACGCAATAAAATTCAAATTAGTTTAAATCTATTTGCAACATAATTGTTAATTATTTAAAAACAAATAAGATTCTCAACTACGAACCTACGGGACTTTAATTAGTTTTCGACGTCAAGACTTATTCACTATCAATTAAAAGTTTATTCCAAAAATTAAATTTTTACTAAATGATCGCTTATTTATTGAATTTGAAAAAATTTTAAATTACTAGACCGAAAATTTAAAGTTAATTTTTATACAGAATAAATTGAAATTTGAGTACCGTTAACCTCTAGAAAATTAAGTAGTTAAGTGGCATTATTAGGTTTCATTGTTATTAACTGGCAGTTGCATTGTTTGTTAACCCAGTTAACCGATCAAAACAGAAAAATGATCGTTTTTCGCGATTTAGCAGTACTCTGCCCCAAACCCGAAAGTCTCATTCAGGGTAAATAGCCACTCATTAAACGTATTTTATAGGACGCAGACTAGCAGTTTAAATATACCTAAATATGTATAAATGTGCTAAAAATAGACGACGCATAGTAAACCCATAGATAGTCAAATACATCAGGACGTTGAGTGACGTATTAAATATACCTAAATATGTATAAATGTGCTAAAAATAGACGACGCTGAGTGAACCTGTCTGTAGTCAAAGACGCACAGTGACGCCGTCAACGTAACCGTTTATATACGCCTCATATACGCCGGACGCAGGGTAAGAACGTTCTTGGTCCGGACGCGGAGTGATACTGCATACAAGTATATATATATATATATATATATATATATATATATATATATATATAGAATTGCTGTTCGTTTGTTTTGCTTTAACTCGAGAACGTCTCGGCGGATTTTGCTAATTTTGATCTTGAAATATTTGTAGAAGTTCAGGGAATGTTTTTCGGCGAGGAACATAAATAATAAGTAACGGAAATACTGAAAAAGGTACGTTTTGTAATTTGACATTTATAATCAAACAAATGATAGTGTCAGTTGGTTGGCAAGTAAATAAATGTCAAGACGATTATTAAAATCTATCATCAGTTTGACAGTGCGCGAAAAGTTTATTGATTTTAAAATGCCAAGGAGAAGACGACCTGACTTAGGTCGTCGAAGTCAATCAAATGTGCGACGAGCTAGACGTAGTTCCAAATCAACGATTATAGACTAAACCAGGATTGCTCACTTCCATTTGACCAATATTGCACAGTTTTGTGACGTCACCACCGGTGCTGAAGTCGTGCGTTTACGTGTTGATCTGTGGATGACGTGATGTGGATATCGTACGTAAATATGGATTACGTAGCGTACGTACGTAAACCATACAGTTTACTATAATAGATCTTACTGTTTACTGCAGTAAGATGAATCAACCGGGGAATAGCCATAATGATTGATTTTACTATGTATGGCTGAGCACTTTCCCCATGCTCTATCTCAAAAATGGTTAACCGTTTTGTTAAAAATGTATTGAACAAAATTTGAAGAGAATTTTTTGCTTAACCAACCCTGTTATAGATGCAAATTTCATCGAAACCGTAGGAAGCGAGATATTTGCGAAAATTTGATTTTTTGTGATACTTGATCATCAATATCTTAAGACGAGGACACGAGATTATATGAAACTTTGAGATAACCTTTAGTATGCCACAATAAAGGTTTTTATTAAAGTCACTAGATATACAAAGTACCGCAATCCATTGACCCCACGTGTAAGAGAGAGATAGAACCATTCCGAACCAAAATGGCGGCTATTTTTAGGGATTTTAGTAGGAATTTTATTTTCTGCACTAAACAGTTGTCGAATTTGTGACAATTATTGACAAATGACATCATAACATCATTTTTCCAGAAGGTAACGCGTGGTGTGTGGTAACGCGGTAATTTCTAATAGAGGCGAGATTTTTTATTTTTCGATTGGGATTTGCTTATAAAAATGGTGTGATGTTGTTGTGAAATCTTTGTGATATTTTAAATACAATCCATAAACAATGTCCAGCTCCTACGTTGCCACAATATTTGTAACAAAATAGTCAAGATATTTCTAAAGAGCCGTTTATATTTTTTATTAAAAAACATTAGTACAAATAATACGAATACGGATGTTCAAAGTAGCCGTAGTATTGTCATGCGTGCATTATTGAATAATATATATTTGTAACGCATACACTTGGTTATATTTGAGTGTTTAGGGTATAACTTTGCAAGTTCTTTTGAATATAGGCAAATAAGAAAATGATAGGTTTGTTCCACTAAACAGAAAAATATGTTACGAATATGTTTCTATTATACTCACTCACATCTAAAATAAATAGCGTTATTTCTTTACAGTTTTTGATTCTGTCTACCTAAGCATATTACCTACTCTATTTAAATTTTAGTTACTTTTATCACTTGTTTTTGTTCTTTAAATTGAAAAAAATGGGTAGATGAAGGAGAATGCAACAAATTTTCATATATTTACCCTTCAAGTTTTCATTGTAAGTACTGTAATAATAGACTAATTACATATCATTTAGTAATGATAATATTCACGGAGTGCTGTTGGCAGTTTCATAAAATAGGCCAACATAACCTTCATTTATAACAATTTAATTTTTGTAAGAAATATCACCTACGTCACTTTTCCATTCATTAATTTCACCCCTTCAAGAATTATTCAAGTTCGCATACTTGAATAACGCGCTATTTCCCCCACCACAAACCGAACCAAAATGGCGGGCGATTGCGGTACTTTGTATATTTAGTGACTTTAGTTTTTATGAGTTAACAGCTTTTATATCTCACTCCGAGGTTGACTCTATTTGCCACTAGAGGTCGTATAGCCACGCTTTCTGTTTTCTGTCCAGCATCGGTGGTGATGTTACAAAGTTTGCCAGGCAGATTCGGCGAACTGAGCAATCCTGGTAGATTATAATCGTTGGTTCCAAATGAGATGAACCTTCAGTGACAGTTGATATGCGCAAACTTTTAGCGGGACCGTTCAAATATGTACGAAGTAAGATGATGGTAAAAACGTTGGTCGAGCAGTCAAAAACGAGCAACCCACAACTGGAGCGGGAAGTTTCAATTGGGGACAGAAACCGATGATAAGTCTTGAAAAAAACTATTTTTATAATGAATCGCAGAGAAAACGTACAGAAAGACACAAAGGTAACAGGAAAAACGCAAGCCAAACACAAACACGTGGGACCATCAAAATCTAACCTCAAACTATGTGTGTGAGTGTGTGAGAGTAGTTAACGTTTTTAAAGTTTAACGTGGGCTCCGAACCACGGTCCTCGAGCAAGGTTGTACCCCCTACGGCTCTCACCCCAGTAACCTCAAAATAAATAATGTTTAAAACAAACACCGTAGTCTTCTTACTTTATGCCTTGCGTCTTTTCGTTTTTTCTCTTGAGTTTAGCATTTTTAGCACGGATAACAGTTCGGCAACTCGACATATTTTCGTCTCTTTGCGCACGATGACGTAAGGTTTATCTCATTTGGAATTACCTCTACCTCACGTGCAAATCGCACTGACGACCAGCGAGAGACAGATAATGATAACATTCGTATTGATATGACAGAATTGCGTTCCACAGTGAATAATTATGAAGTAGATAAGCTTGGAATGGAACGAGTTCGGGCACATCAAATACAACAGCGGCGAGCACGACACAATGAAATAGAGCGATTCCGCAGACGCAGTGTTCCTGTAAACCTGGAACGAGTAGCATTCTACTACGACCCGGAAATAGATTATTTGGTGTGCCGACCAATCCGTAACGATTGGAGAAATGACAATGATTTGTCAATATTGTAAAGCGTTAAATACAGCGGTGAATCTACTGTATTATGTTGTGCTGGTGGTAAAGTAAAATTGCCACAATTGTTCCCACCACCAGATCCATTACGCTCATTAGTTTCTGGGGTGGGAAATGACTAAACATTTCTTGGCCAACATTCAAAAATATAATAATTGCTTTCAAATGACGTCGTTTGGTGCAACGCATATTGTACAGGAAAATTTTACATCTACTTTCAGGGTAGTTTTTGATAAATTATATTCATTAAAAATTTAAAAAGATAATATACAATTGCAAATACAAGGACAGTTTGCGGAATCAACTTAGAGTTTCCCGGTTTCGCACATGGGCAATTATACGTCGAGTGTTCGCGAGTCGTAAAACCATCATCTTTATATATTTACTCAACGCAAAAAAGACAAAAAATATAGTACATCAGAAAGCCTTAAATTGATTATGTGTATAACTGTGATATATATGTAGGTGATAGGAAGTTCACCGGGTCATCTATAATTTTCATCTATAATTTTTATTTGTCTTTTTTCTTTAAACTTTACGTGGAATTGCAACGCATGCCGGGTACGGCTTGTTTCTACAAAAAATACTTGTAGTTTTACTAGTAGTATTAGTATTACCGTTGATTGAAGAATGAACATTCTTCAATCAACGGTATTACTCACCCATTTTGTGTATTATATTATATATGAACTGAATCATTGACATTCTCTTTAATAATACTGTCATTATCGACCTGAGCTTGCAGGCCTTATCGGTTGTCGTTTTTGAATTAATCATTATTACAACTTAATTTATGAATTTAATCGTGTTTGAGAGAATGATTGGAAACTTACGTTTTAAAATTTTTTTAAAATGATGTATTTTCCGTTCAGACTAAAATAAATAAATTGTTTATTTCAATCTTTAGAAAAACTTAAATACTCGTGTTTTATTAAGTCAACAGAAATCGAATTCAATCATTTTAATTTTTGATTTTTTTTTTTTTAATTTATATTTAAAGCTTTTCTCCAGGGGTAATTTTAAAACATTATAACTTTATAAAAGTGCTACAAGTAAATTATTGAACAGAATTTCATCAGTAGTTATTTAAGTCACAAGGAATGTAAAGACGTGTTTATATTAGAGGCAAGTTTGTCACTTGCCGAGGATGTTAACAGTCGATACATTCCGTGTTACTTATTACAGTTATTACATTTATTCAATTTTGCCATATAAACTGACGTTTATTGACGTCAAATCGAACCTATAAAGTCATTGTTCATTTTGTTTATTTAGGCAGCGGATGTAAAATGTTTTAATACGCTGCCTATTCAATTGCGCCGTATAAAGTGACGTTTTATATGTTTAAAATTGTTTTCATCGTTGTCAAGGTTGCGGCACAGAAGTTGTGATCTTTTCAAATTTTCTCTTCAAAGTTGGACTTACTCCGTTAAACGTCAGTTTATATATGGCAAAATTGAATAAAACGTTGTAATACACTCGCGGATAAAATTAACGTTTAACTCGCGATATTAACGTGCTTGCGGCTGCGCCGCGCGCGCCTTTAAACCTATCGCTCATTAAACGTTCATTTTATCCGCTTGTATAATAAATAACTATTCTCACGCTGCCGTTGAACATTTCCTCATAATTCCTCAAAAAATGAAATGTTTGCTTTAGTTTGGACGTACGTCACTCTGACATAAGTTGACTGACATATGACAGTTTGACATATGCGTAACTAGGGTTACCCGATGCGAAAAATTCAAACAAAAGGCTGTTAACATCCTCGGTATAGCCCAACGATTATAGACTACCAGGATTGCTCAGTTCGCCGAATCTGTCAGGCAAAAACTCTGTAACGTCATCACCGGTGCTAGACAGAAGATAGAGATTTATTCATTTTACTGTAGTAAACGTAAGCTTTATCATCGTAAACTGTACGGTTTACGTACGTACTCTACGTAATCAATATTTACGTACGATATCCACATCACATCATCCACAGATCAACACGTAAACGCACCTCAGCACCGGTGATGACGTCACAAAACTGTCCAACATTGGTTAAATGTAAGTGAGCAATCCTGGTTAGTTTATAATCGTTGGGTATAGCCCCTTTACTTTGAATAGTAGCCATAGAGATAAAAGAGAGAGGAGGTAACAATTAGGGAGAGGGGGTAACAACGATTATAGACACTACCAGGATTGCTCACTTCGCCGAATCTGCCTGACAAACGTTGTGACGTCACCACCGGTGCTGGGCAGAAAGCGTGGCTATACGACCTATAGTACAGTCATTTAAGATAAAATAGAGTTAAATAGCCTCGGAGTAAGATAAAAAGCTGTAAACTCGTAAAAACCTTTATTTTGGCATACTAAAGGTTGTCTCAAAGTTTTGTAAAATCTCGTGTCCTCGTCTTACGATATTGAAGATCAAATTTCACAAAAAAATAGTTTTTCACAAATATCTCGCTTCCTACGGCTTCCATGAAATTTACATCTATAGTAATAGACCGTGGGCCCATGACACCAACAGTGTCGATAATCTATGTTCGTATGCCCTTTTAGGGACATACTGAGACAGCCCGGGAAACCGGGAAAAAGTTACTGCGAGCATCTATGATAAGTCCTAGCACCTTCTTGTTGATGCTGGCATAAATCGAGATGCCCCCTCCGGAATCGTAGGCAAATGTCGGAATATGGTTAATGGGTCGAAAGGAGTCGTTCCACCAAAGGGTATACTTTCCTCGATCATCCTCTATCACCAGTGTCTATCACCGTATCGCCAGACGGTGACGTCAATCGATGTTACGGGACAATATTTCAATTTGGGGATTAAACCATAAAAGATATAAAAGTGTTTTATACCCCACATTTTTTTCCAAAACATTCTAATTTATCGCATTTTTTTAATTTTTTCTTTAACACTTCTCTCTGAATTTTGTAATTATCTGCGAAGAATCTACAAGTGGCTCAGAATTTTTTTGTAAAGCAATTAGCGTTTCCGGAACGAAGCTATAATTAGTTTTTATAAAAATGAATTGCTGGTGCACAATATTATTTTGGAATAATGCTTGTGACGTTAAAACACATTGAGAAGAATCTGTTAGATCCAATATCAATTTTATTGATTCATTAAAATGTTCTGCATAAATAAGAGCAGTGTTTATCCATGTTCCCCATCTTGTGACAATCGGTTGTGGTGGTAAAGGAATGTTTGGTAAGATCTCTTCGTTTGAAACAATATCTACGAAATATATGCAAAAATATGACGTTTTTGTCAAAATGTGTAAAGGTTATGAAAAATGTTACTTATATGCACAATTTGCATGTATCTGCATTTCGCATATACTGCGTCCCCTGGTTATAATATAAGGTTATCATCTTACGGTCTTACGGATCTACGTACTATCGGTACGATATACACATCCACGTCATCCACATCTCAACACGTAAACGCTCGACTTCAGCACCGGTGGTGACGTCACAAAACTGTCCAACATTGGTCAAATGGAAGTGAGCAATCCTGTGTAGTCTATAATCGTTGAGGGTAAAGTCACTAAATATACAAAGTACCGCAATCGCCCGCCATTTTGGTTCGGTTTGTGGTGGGGGAAATAGCGCGTTATTCAAGTATGCGAACTTGAATAATTCTTGAAGGGGTGAAATTAATGAATGGAAAAGTGACGTAGGTGATATTTCTTACAAAAATTAAATTGTTATAAATGAAGGTTATGTTGGCCTATTTTATGAAACTGCCAACAGCACTCCGTGAATATTATCATTACTAAATGATATGTAATTAGTCTATTATTACAGTACTTACAATGAAAACTTGAAGGGTAAATATATGAAAATTTGTTGCATTCTCCTTCATCTACCCATTTTTTTCAATTTAAAGAACAAAAACAAGTGATAAAAGTAACTAAAATTTAAATAGAGTAGGTAATATGCTTAGGTAGACAGAATCAAAAACTGTAAAGAATTAACGCTATTTATTTTAGATGTGAGTGAGTATAATAGAAACATATTCGTAACATATTTTTCTGTTTAGTGGAACAAACCTATCATTTTCTTATTTGCCTATATTCAAAAGAACTTGCAAAGTTATACCCTAAACACTCAAATATAACCAAGTGTATGCGTTACAAATATATATTATTCAATAATGCACGCATGACAATACTACGGCTACTTTGAACATCCGTATTCGTATTATTTGTACTAATGTTTTTTAATAAAAAATATAAACGGCTCTTTAGAAATATCTTGACTATTTTGTTACAAATATTGTGGCAACGTAGGAGCTGGACATTGTTTATGGATTGTATTTAAAATATCACAAAGATTTCACAACAACATCACACCATTTTTATAAGCAAATCCCAATCGAAAAATAAAAAATCTCGCCTCTATTAGAAATTACCGCGTTACCACACACCACGCGTTACCTTCTGGAAAAATGATGTTATGATGTCATTTGTCAATAATTGTCACAAATTCGACAACTGTTTAGTGTAGAAAATAAAATTCCTACTAAAATCCCTAAAAATAGCCGCCATTTTGGTTCGGAATGGTTCTATCTCTCTCTTACACGTGGGGTCAATGGATTGCGGTACTTTGTATATCTAGTGACTTTAGTTGAGGGGGTAATACATTTTGTAGACGGAACCGGCCATATTGAGAAGCCACTTTTCGAACGCGTGTTTGCGATTGTTTTAGTTGGAGAGCTAGCTACATAAAACAGCATCGATAAGGTACACGACATTTTGAGTTCTGTGCCTGAAAAACCGATAAGGTACACTCATGAAATTTTGTTCATGCGTTTTAGACCTTGACTAAGAGCGGTGTAACAGTGGCAGAAAATTAGCAGGTCGGAAAACCCTCGGAGAAGAAACTGAAAGTCAAGAAAAACGCCCTGTAGGAACTACATGGAACGCCCTGTAGGAACTATACATGGCGTTTCTCATGGCACTCATGACCTTCAGTTCCTACAGGGCGTTTTTCATGACCTTCTGCCGAGGGTTTTCCGACTTGCTAATTTTCTGCCACTATCGCACACCGCTCTTCCTTGAGGACCAAAGAATGTACAAAAAAAGTTTTTCACGTGTACCTTATCGGTTTTTGTCATGGTAATTTTCCGCGACTTTGAATCATTTCTGCCGAGGGTTGTCCGACCTACTAACTTTCTGCCATTGTTACACCGCTCTTAGTCAAGGTCTAGACAATGCCTGAACAAAATCTCACCCGTGTACCTTATCGATTTTTCGCCATTTACATATCCGGCCTATGCAAACCGGCAGAACAGCCATTTGGTGTTGAGTTTATGTTTTTACAATCAGTTGTGAACTCAAATGTCGTGTACCTTATCGATACTTTTTTATGTAGCTAGCTCCTGTACTATTTGAAGTCGGCGATATGCAGAAGCCACTTTAGTCTGTGCTTTGGTTTATTTGTTCCAACCACATTTGTTACCTCCTCTCTCTTTTATCTCTATGATAGTAGCGCATCCTTGGAGCAAAACTAATACCAACGTCGAGACGAAAAAAGTCCCTACCTATATAAGGAAAATTTAAAAACCACAGAAATCGTACAGAGTACAGAAGAGAAATGATTCGCAAACTCGCAAATTACTGCTGTCGGTCAGATTCACTAAATGCTCGCAATCAGTTCGTTGAATGCACTTTAACCAAAGTTTTCGCATCTTTGAACACTTCGGTATCCTAAAAACAGCTGGAAAACTTTTGCCCCACTGTTCTTACATTTACGTGCACATCAACCGGGCATTTTGCAGATAATTATGTACTTGAATGCAAAAACCAATCTGCCAGTACTGTCAATGTCAACTGTTCTACTGAAATCATAAAATAATAAAGGTTTATAGAACAGAAAGTCTTATGGGCGACCTTGAGATTTGTTTTCTGACTTGGTCAGTCAAAGGATGGCGCTGTTGTATTTTCTTAAATTAAGTTTGAGTAGAAAATTGCAAAAGTTTGGCAGCCAACGTAACCTAATCCTGTATTCTGTGCGTCCTATGCGCTTATCGGCTGATCGAACCTAACCACAACCACACATTAATCACATAAACGTGACATTACCTTTTGAATGTAAGTGAAATTCGTTTGAGGTGAATAAATTGTGCGGCTTATTTAATAATGGAAGTGAGGCCTTGTGAGGAAAGGGAAAAGACCTACAAAAAATGTGCTGTGCCAGGATGTCCTGCAGCTGCGAATGTCTCCTCTCATCGGTTCCCAGCGGTACAGCAGATCAGGAATCCCAAACTGCAGACTATGGATAGACAAACTATCTACAGGAATCACATGGTGTGTCAAATACACTTCATGCCTGAAGATATTGGCCCGATTGGCAAGAAGGGCATTAAGTACCGCCTTTCCTGCTCTACATTTGCCCCAAGAGACAAATGGTAAGTAACATCTATATTTCTCTATGATAAATATGATTAGTAAAAATGTACTTCATTCTATTAGCAATTATTGTTATTTTTATTGCTGGTCTGCTGTCTATTTACATTGCTCTTTTTTGTCTTTCATGTATAATGTTCTAGTGTAATTCTAGAAATTTAATCAATAAATAAATAAATACTTTACATTAAAGTTGATTTCTTTACTCATTCTCATTCATCAGTAAAGATATTAACTTCTTCGTACCATTATTCGATACATTTTATAAGTGTAACGAGTGCAAAATACAGCGTAATATATCATTTGTTACACATTTGATGAATAATTATGAGACGGAAACGTTGATATCTTTCATAATAATTGGCTTGTTTCTGCAGCGATTGGAAATGGTTTCGAACTTAATGCCTTTCTTGCCAATCGGGACAATATCTTCAGGTCTATCCATAGTCTGCAGTTTGGGATTCCTGATCTGCTGTACCGCTAGGAACCGATGAGATGAGACATTCGCAGCTGCAGGACATCCTGGTACAGCACATTTTTTGTAGGTCTTTTCCCTTTTCTCACAAGGCCTCACTGCCATTATTAAATAAGCCGCACAATTTATTCACCTCAAACGAATTTCACTTATATTCAAAATGTAATGTCACGCAATGTCACGTTTATGTGATTACTGTGTGGTTGTGGTTAGGTTCGATCAGCCTATGCAGCCGATAAGCGCATAGGACGCACAGAATACAGGATAAGGTTACGTTGGGTGCCAAACTTTTCAAATTCTCTACTCAAATTTAAAGTCACTAAATTGGAAAGTACCGCAATTCAATGTCCCAAAGTGTTAGAGAGAGAAGTACATTTTCGGACACAATATGGCGGATTACAGCTACAATCTGCCTGTTTCATGCCTATTGTTGTGTTTTGTGGATTGTGGATTATGTGTCATAGTGTGTCATATTTGTTTATTTTATTGTATACTAGCCGTGACCCGACCACGCTTCGCTGTGGCTCAGTTTGATATGAAATAAATGAGCAATTAAATAAAAATAGTTAATCTAGCGAATATAGATTTACCGAGAAAACAAATAATTTATTTCAATAACATGCATTGCATTGCTGACATTGCTGTGATTATATTGTAGAATGTTATGAAAAGGGAAAAAATATTTTTTTGTAAATTATTTTTTATAACCGATGTAGGTACTCGGCTTCGCTCGGGGGCGACCCTGTCTCATCCCTTTTTCCACACTCCATGAAAATGATTTCAATCAGCGTGCGTTATTTGTCTTGATCGAGCAATGCGTACTCCTTCGATTTCAAATCTTGCTTCTCTTTGCTCGTCTGTTTCAGATAAAGAGGCTTGAGGATTTCTTAATCTGAAAGTTTCTAGTCTATCTTCCCTTTGCTCGTCTGTTTCAGATAAACGGGCTTGAGCATTTCTTAATCTGAGGGTTTCTAATCTATCTTCCTTTTGCTCCTCCGTTTCAGATAAACGGGCTTGAGCATTTCTTGATCTTAGGGTTTCTAGTCTATCTTCTCTTTGCTCCTCTGTTTCAGATAAACGGGCTTGAGCATTTCTTGATCTTAGGGTTTCTAGTCTATCTTCCCTTTGCTCGTCTTTTTCAAATAAACGGGCTTGAGCATTTTTTAATCTGAGAGTTTATAATCTATCTTCCCTTTGCCCGTCATTTTCTGAAGCTCGTAAATCCTTTTATTTATTTGCTTTACATATGGATCTGCCAATCGATTTCCTTTTTGGAGGCATAATTCACAGCGAAAGTATAAAATAAATGCGCGTTTTTTCTATTGTCCAATGTCCAAAGTTCACAAATAACACCACTAACACTCACACATGTTCAAAAATATTTCTACTTTTAACACAATGATTTTGAGCAATTCGATCCTCAAAGCGCTGTCAAACTGTTCGACATTTAAAAGATACCTTTTCGCCGCGAGATGGCGCCATCTGTCAGTCACTCGTCTGTCAAATAAAGATGACATATTGCCTGTCATGCATATTTTTAAGTTGTTTTTTCGACGCGGAACCATTTCAGGAACCTTCAAGGACATACGCCCTACAACTCACCAAAATTTCGTTGCAATCGGACGAATGGTATAGAAGCCTATGCGTAACATACAAACAAACATACATCCATTTATATGTATATGTATAGATATAACAGAATGCTTTTGAGCAATTCGATGCTCAAAGCGCTGACAAACTGTTCGATATTTAAAAGTTACCTTTTCGCCGCGAGATGGCGCCATCTGTCAGTCACTCATATGTCAAATAAAGGTGACATATTGCCTGTCATGTATATATTTTTAAGCCGTTTCGGCCCCCTGGCTCCTTTTTCGACGCGGAACCATTTCAGGAACCTTCAAGGATATGCGCCCTACAACTCACCAAAATTTCGTTGCAATCGGACGAATGGTATAGGAGCCTATGCGGAACATACACACAAACATCCATTTTTATATATATAGATAGATGAAATACTTTGAAAACATAGGTATTTAAATTATCTGTAAAAACTTAAAGCAATCCCTTATGTTTTCTACAATAAAATATTCACTACCAAATTAATTATTTATTATTTCAAGGAACTTAAGACTTGATTTAAACAATTCATGAGAGCTTTGTTAGGGTCACATTAATTAATGTAAAAATTAATTACATTGTATTACTTTTAAGTTGAAACATATGTTTACGACGTTTTCTTAATATTCGGCTGCATCTACTTTACACTCAGAATCACTCTTTGAAATGTTTAAAGCAGACATAGCCTGATTTTGTTATTTTACTAATTTCATGAAGTCCCGCAATGTAAATACAAATATTTTCTTACCGGGATTTGATAGAAACCTACAATAAGAAAACAGATAGAACGCCACTAACGGGATACAGAACCTCGACAAATTCCCTTATTAATTTGTCAATTTAGCTGTGAAAGAATATTCCATACGCCTTTTCTTCATTGTTATACCTTTTTCGCATAATTCAACCATTAACCATGTTTTTTTTTAATATTATTGAATACTTCACCAAGTGAAATGTAATCTAATGTCATGTTGAAAGCGTACGAATCAAAATGTTGGCACCCCTATCGACAGTCAACATTATTGCAGATTTATGTACAAGGAATGCAGTGTACACGCACATCGTGGGAGAATTTGTCAACTGAATTCTGCAACAGTGTAAAAAACGCTTAGAATGTATTGTAGCGAAATAGCCTGCCATAAAGATAAGCACCCGTCGGACTGTGTCTTTTGGGAACTTCCTAACGAGATAGAATCTGCGAACTGATGGATTTTCCGGAAGCCGTGGAATATTCGGGAAGGGACGAGATTGTTCCGGAATTGCCATGCGGCAAAATAAATAGCAGACCGAGAACGAGACGAGAACAGTCGCCGCGAGTCGTAAACAACTGGCCTGAGACTGCTGAGAAGAGTAACCCTAAGTGCTTGTACAATTTAATGAAATAGTGATGATAACTTGGAAACCACCCTATTGAGAAAAGAACCGCAAGAGGTCTTACTACCCATCTCGTCTTTGTAGATCTCCAACAAGCTTATGACACAGTTCCATAAAACAAATTGTGGACAGAGATGATGGATAATGGGTGTCATTAAGCTACGTAAAAGCAGTTAAATCGTTCTACAAAGGATATACGGCAATGGTAAAAATGAGAAATAACCTATTGCAAGAGTTTGAGGTAACAAAAGGTCTTCGGCAGGGATGCACACTCGCTCCTACATTGTTTACGATCTACTTAGAGGAGGCGCTAAAATTATGGAAAAGGAAATGCGGAAGAATGGGTATCCCAATACGCGAAAAGATCTTGTTCACTTTATTCTTTGCCGATGACCAATATTGTAGCTGGAGATGGGGAAGATGCTCATTATATACCTCGCAAATTAAAAGAGGAATATGAAAAGTAAGGACTTACTGTATGCATATCTAATACAGAATATTTAAAGGCGGTAGATAATACTGTTAATGACTTAATAATGTTTGAAGTTTTATGAGTAACTTAGACCTAGGGCATTTAAAAAGAGAAAAGTGTTCAAGGGAAGAAAAACATGAGAATTTTAAGAGTTTTGTCCAGATTTGAGTTTAAATTTGGAACGGTGAGTACCGGTAAAGTTTAAAGATTTAAAACGTTGAGTACCTCCCTACTCCAAAGGTTTTGATTTTGGAGTAAACATGATTGATAGAACGAATTATAGAGGTGAATTTGAATATTTAAAAGGAATTATTGTTGGTGTATTGTTCCTAGAACTTTGAGGAGTTTGACTGCACGGAACAGTTTAGGGAGTCGCTGACCGTTGACGGGTGCTGCTGCTCCTTCAATTATTTCATGGGAAAGGTGAAACTACCGATAATGACTGCATACAATGGAATCAGGAATAGGGTTTGAGCAATTAAGTAATACGAATTTTTGGTGAGCAGCTGTGATGTGAAGAATTCCTGCTAAGGAATACAATTTAACCTAACATGTTTTTAGAACAGATTTGAACTGATTATGAACAGTAGAAACCCAAAAAGATATTTCGGAAATTAAAACGACGCGTTTTCATAAACCAATTGAACTGGTCGTTCTGTTGGAATATAATAGACTTGTTCTGATCGTAGTTTCAAACTGATAATTCCTGATACCAAACGGCAATTTACTCTCAAATCCTAAAACAAAGCGTCTTATTGATCTCAACTAATTTTGACTTCCCATTACAAGAAATTGCATAGACTTTAAACTGGGTGTGCTTAATGGAAAATAGTGTTTTAATAGTTCGTGACAGCCATTTCAAAGCGGTTATCTCCAGTCATACAAATGAAATACATGTGTCATTTGTTTATAAAACTGTTTTCGAAGGCTGTTGGGACAGACCACTAGTTTAAAATTCCAAAAGCATGCGTTTCATTGACCTTAACCAACTCTGATTTTTGATGGCACTTTGGCGGTATTAATTTATGATTGATTTGATTTAGTTTCCTTATTGACTAATGACGATATTGAAATTTTCCAACTGGGCTTACTTGTTTTTCGTGTAGTTATCAATTTGTCTGGTGGTTTTGTTGTAGACCGCCCAACCGCAGGGCACTAGTTCAGTACATGGTTCGAGGCCCTTTTCCCTCTGAAAGAAAAATGATTCATTGAAACTATAATAATTGAGCTAGCCTGAATAAGATTATTAATCGCCGGCATTTAGATTAGGATAATTTCCGAATCGAAATTCCTGCCTGATTGCCTTTGGACACCAGTTTAATCTTGTTTGTCGTATGAATGGGCGCGCGCGGTGTTTTTCTCGGAATCCATCGACGCGTCAAAAAGATAAAGCGAAAGAATGAAGAAATTTATCAATGAACCTCGATCCTCAAGGTCGCTCTTACTAGTTTTACTACATACGTGTGGACGCGTGTTCATAAAAAATAATTACAACATGGTCCTCTCATGATATACTTCTTCACGCGGCGATTCACCGATTTAAATTGTTTACACACATGAAAAAGAGGCCCAAGATACATAGAAAGAGAGAGAGAGAGAAAGAGATAGAGAGAGAGAGAGAGAGAGAGAGAGAGAGAGAGAGAGAGAGAGAGAGAGAGAGAGAGAGAGAGAGATGGAAATATTTTACGCACTATACCGAGACGGTTGTTATTTATCGCCAGAATTATTTACGGTAACGGTGTAGATACGCACACTGCATTGAACCCTCGTGCAGGTCCGTGTGACACCTCTCGAAGGTTTTCTAGCCCAAATTTATTGCACCAAGAGCGAGGGGATTGCATCAGAACTTCGTTGATGCAATCGGATTTCAAATAATGATCACTATTTTGATGGGGTAACTTTTACTGGTACAAAATTTGTTTCCAGGATCAGCGTAACTATTTTCCCTAAACAGAAAATGTATCTATAAGAGCTTCGTAATGATCCTGGTTTACATCAAAAGTACGAAAAGGAAGTTATTTCATAAAGAATTGCAAGCAAATTGCTGGAGCTGCAGTAGGAGAAGATTCGGTCTCTCCAACCAATTCCAGTCAATGGGACGTGAAAGGTTGATCAGTTTGGTTGGATTAACCAAGGAAATCCTGCATTCTACTGGATAGAACCAGTTTAGAGAACAATTCAATCACTATTTGGCACCAAACAACTTAGAATCATTGGATCAAATGGAGAAGAGACGTTTTGGTGATCAAACTGAGGTAAACAGGTGGTTTGTAAGAAGTTCTACTCTTGGACTAACGTTTTGATTTGATCGAAGCGAAGACTTCGCAAAGACTTTGGGGTGTCCTCTACGGACAGGTGTGTATATGTGTGTATACAGGGTGTACACGAAACCTGAAATTACCCACCTTGAACCTGACCGCGCACTGGACGTACAAGAACGCGGACAGGAGCCATACGGACAGCAAAGATGCCCTGTTCATCTTCGTTTTGCAGACGCACGCACACCCTCACGCACGCACCTCTATAGAACTGCTCTCGTTTTTCCTTCTTCCACGCACGTTTCGGCCAGCTTCTTCTTTCGCCTCTGATCTTCTCGTCTCTATTCTTCTCTCCCGTCTCGTGTGATTGTTACTAACTAAATGAGCGTTCTTCGACGGGACGAGCCGGTTTTATACGTAGTGACCGGTTTCACGGGGAGGAGGATGCGCGCACGTGAGAAATAAATAAATAAACAAAACGGACATGGATTAATCGCGGGAGGGCGGATCGGAAACAGGCGGCGAAGATTGCACAATTGTTTCTCTTCGAGAAGTAATTAGAGAAATTTTTTAAGATGAGGGCTTTCCTGGCAGACGCGTTCCTTGGGGTTTTGGCCGCCTTTGTGCCAGTATCCAAAATCCCGCACTGCATAATAACGTTTTTTACATAATATTTTATTGAATGAGAACATAACACAAATTATCACAAGATGTTTGGAAAACGTAACTGACATAATCTTGAAACATGTTTAAAATAATGGTGGTTTTCTAGCCGATCCTGTGACGTAGAACCGTAGAAGATGGTAAGTAGTTTTTTTAGTATTTTTAATTTAGAGAATAACTGCTCTCCAGGTATACTTTGTCCAGTCAGAGTTGGAACGGCAAAAAAACACATGCCCGGTTTCTGAAAGCATAGATATGGAACCAATAAGGCTATTGGTTCCAAAGTACCAAAAACCGTTTCTGAAACGTTCGACAGGGGTTATCCATTCAATAAGTGCTCACACAAGTTATCGGACCATTACGGTGCGATAAATTATGTGACGCAGGCGCACTGTGGAGTGTGGAACGTCAACAAGCATCATTTTAGGTTAGAATATTATTCCCGATCTGTCAAGCGTAGTGTGCAGGTCAGGAGTTACCATAAGTGACACGTAAAATAGTTGTGGAAATTAGCGACACATGTGAATTATTCAAGTGGAAGCAGCACTTCTTCAGATGAAGAGTTATTGAATTCCTGAATGCCGCCGAAGTACGGCGGCAGTTCAGACAACGGGCCAATCCCTTTGGAAAATACGACGAACTAGAATTTCGGGATAGATATCCTTTGTCAAAAGATACTGTTGAAGCCGTAATTAATATGATAAGAGACGATATTGCACCAGTGACATTTCGGAATAAATCGTTAACAGCTGGGGATCAACTTTTAATTACATTGCGGTTTTATGCCACAGGTATGAGTGAACTTATTAAACTATTATTTTATCAAATAGTACATTATAGGATCATTTCAACAACTAGTTGGAGATGATTATGGTGTGCACAAAACCACGGTGTGCCGAATAGTTAAAAAGATCTAGCAGCGTTAAGGCCCCATTTTGTAAAAATGCCATCAGAAAATGAAATACAAAAAACAAAACAAAAATTTTTTGAGAGTTCTCTTGTTCTCTATCACATTTAAAAATCTTCCAGCGATTAATTCAAACAGTAGGTGTTTTTCGTTTTCCGTAAAATTGCGAGAATGCTTTAAACTTTGAGACACTGCCATCACTTTTTAACAGTAACGACAGTAACCGTCTTTTCTGTCATTCAAAAAACGCGCATTTCTACTCAAATATGACGTTCCGAAATTATCGCCATCTGTGTTACAATAGAAAAATCGCTTGTCAAACCAATACATATTGAATCTATAACTTACAGAATGAATGCTTTCAGAAACGGCACTAGACTTTATGTGTTCAATAACTTTATGGAACCTATAGTTATTGAACCGATAAGGGAATGTACCAGAAACCGGGCATTAATGGCTTTTTAAGTGGTGAAAAGCCATGCCGCCCGGTCGTCCATGAGGGTATCATTACGGATAACTCTAACAATGAATTCACTTTCAAATCGCACAAACAAATGGCACGCACATTCACACACCACTGCTTTCTCGAGTATAAGTGCCGAAGAAGACATCACAAGGAACGCACACGTGGCCGCTGTGTTATGGTCCAGTGGACCATCCAGTATATGTAGAGTCTCGCGTACTTCCTCGTACACGATTTCACTGATCGACTGTACACCTGCACCTTAGAAGAAGAACAAGATACAAACGAAGTGCCGCTGTCGTAAAAAAAATTTGCGGTCCAATGGACCCTTTAGTTCTTTATCTGTACATATCCATACATTCACATATTATATGATTTCACTTGGACAACTGAACACCTGCATTTTAAAAATACCAGGGCGTTTCAGAATAAGCAAAAAGATAAGTCCTATGGTTTTGTATAGAGACAACGGGCTCTTTTCGAATGTCCTCGGTAAATTCAGATTTTATTGAGTGTTCCAATTGTTACTGGTTAGAGTACATTTACAGGTAAAGTTAGAAAAGACTTCAAATTAATGACAAATTTCGAAATGATACATTATAAAATTATATTTCACTATCTCAATACGTTCATTAATAATTCTTTGAATTCTAAATGTAGTTATTTCAATAAAAAGTTTGCTAAATCAAATTTGGGGTTACCCAAATGTTACAATCTTCGTGTTAAATCAAGTGTTAATACAAATCATCATCATCAAATGATTTAGATTCATATGATAGCAGCTGGTCAAAAAGTTGAAGAGATCGTTATATCGATTGAAATCGTTTTTCAACAGACATTAGACATTAGAGCTTTATCAGTAATTGTAAAGGTAAAGTAACAATATATTCTTTCTTCGTCAATTTCAGTGATTTTGACAACACGTTTTTACGTAAATCGAGTTGTTTTTTTCAAGTTTGACTAATTTGAGGGAAAACTGGTTTGATCTGTTCTAGTAATTTTTATTACTTTCATCAACTCGCAAAGTATTCACATACTGCAATAACTGCTATAACTCTAATTTATATTCTGTCGCTGAACTAAACCACAAATTAATTTAAAGTGAGCTGTATTTTCAATTTTTGCATATCTAAACTGTCCCGAGTGATTTCTACTAAGCTTTTAAATATGTCATTTGATCAGTGTTGGAGTTATGTTAATAACTGACCTACTATCCTAACGCGTGGCATTGATTCATGTAAGGTTAATCTAATTTTTTATGTTTCTATTTTTCAAAAGATTATTATGTGGCTAGGGCTAGTATGCCTTTTATACTGAAATTTAGCGTTAATTGCCGCCAATGAAAGAAATGAAATCAAATCAACATTGACAAGTATACATTTTAACACTATTAGCAATACTAGCCCGGTCCGTCGGTTTTTAGTTATTTATTATACAAGCGGATAAAATAAACGTTTAACGAGCGATCGGTTTAAACGCGCGCGCGGCGCAACCGCAAGCGCGTTAATATCGCGAGTTAAAAGTTCATTGTGTCCGCGAGTGTATTACAACGTTTTATTCAATTTTGCTATGTATAAACTGACGTTTAGCGGAGTAAGTCCAATTTTGAACAGAAAATTTGACAGATGACAACTTCAGTGCCGCAACCTTGACAACGACGAAAACAATTTTAAACATATAAAACGTCACATTATACGGCGAAATTGAATAGGCAGCGTACTAAAACATTTTAATCCGCTGCCTAAATAAACAAAATAAACAATGACTTTATAGGTTCGATTTGACGTCAATAAACGTCAGTTTATGTGGATTGAATAAAAATTTTTAAGCGGTGCTTTCAAATTTTACAAGGGACTGTGTATTACCATATTGCTCCTTTTTCTTTGGTTATGTGATCAAACATTGTTTTAAATTTATACTGTACCATTATTATTAATTGAAGCACACATACTTCATCTATCACATATATATATATATATATATATATATATATATATATATATATATAGTACGTTCCACGCCGAATTTAGATTTTTTTTTAGATTTGACCCAAAATCAACTAAAACGGTCCTTTTGGGCTCCCGAAACTCCCCCTAAAGTTTAAGGGCCCCAAGTGGAATAGAACTCAAGTTATGAACAATTGAAAATTGAAATTTTCAGGTTCGGCTCCAAAACCAAAAATTTTCAACCATCCATAACTTGTAAAAATACCCATTTTTATGAAAAAAGTTTCAAACAAAAGTTGTTTGCAATGCTTTAAACTTTCGGAAACTGCTAAAAAAAAGTTCATCCGATATGGTTCACTTTTGACGAGTCTTGGCGCCATTAGTCGTCAGGCCGCAAAAAAAAAACATTATCAGCTTTCCTGACCAAAAAAATCAGGAGCGTAGCTGGATTCGATACAAAACTTTTCAGCCCAAACAAAAGTTAGCCAGACTTAAGGGCTCCGAGAAAAAAAAATGGTTTTCAGGTTCAGCTTCAAAACCAAAAGTTTTCAACCATCCATAACTTGTAAAAATACCCATTTTTATGAAAAAAGTTTTAAACAAAAGTTGTTTGCAATGCTTTAAACTTTTGGAAACTGCTAAAAAAAAGTTCATCCAGCACGGTTCACTGTTGACGGGTCTGGGCGCCATTATTCGTCAGGCCGCCAAAAAAAAAACATATTCAGCGTTCCTGACCAAAAAAATCAGGAACGTAGGTGGATCCGATTCAAAACTTTTGAGCCCACGCAGAATATATATATATATATATATATATATATATATATATATATATATATATATACATATCTTCCAGCATTAGGAAGCCCAAAAACGCATATTCGACGGTCAATGCCAAGCCCACACCATCCATAGGAAGCCCGATTTCGGGCTTCGTAAAAATCACGTGTATATTTTTAATATCGTGATGTACACGTACCAGAGGGCCTAAATTTAAATTTTAGGGTGGGCTTCCTAATGGTGCTATATACATCAAAATATACGCCATTAGTTCATCGAAATTCCGTTTGAAGCCCGAGGGCGCTCTTGGTTATACACTTACACACTTTGTATATGTTTCACAGTTGATTTGTGGCCCGTCCCCGAAAATAGATATATTGCGTACAATACGACGCCCTTACGCTTGGCAACGTTGTTACAGGTTAACTTACTTCTAATGATACATAATTTTCTCCTTTTGCTCAGACGAAATTATGCTGTTCATCTGTGACTTCCTTGGCTAACATTTTTCAATTGGGCTACGCGCATACTCTGTATTATTAATGTAATTTTATTTCAATAGGTACATATCTAGCGATATCAGATTCCCTTTCTATCAATTTTCTAAAACTGGTAAATATGTTTACAACCTAAAGAGAAAATAGTAATTATTTACTGAGATTGCAGAAAATAAGTTTTAATTTTAAACTTGATCTATTTAAATGTACAAAAAATCGAAACAAAAATTATTTTAACCACCCCATCCAATTTTTACACTGAAAATGTTATTCGGAAAATATTCATTTTTACATAATGTATCCCCCTGAAATAGTTCCAAGTCAAAAATCAGGGGATGCAATGGTCATTTGGGGCTTAATAGGTTCTATATGGAAAAAAATATTTAAGTATCTAAACCAATTTGTTGTCTCTAAAATTTTTATCTGGAAATATTCGTCTATACGTAAGCTATCCTACTGTTACAGTTTCAAGTCGAAAATCAGGGGATGCAATAGTCAACAGGGGGTTCTTGAGACACTTACTTAGAAATGTGAAACTCTCACGTATGGTAATTTTTTCAAGTATCTAAACCAATTTTTACATCGAAAATTTTTACCTTGAAATATTTTTTTATACGCAGACTACCGTCCTGAAATAGTTCCAAGTCAAAAATCAGGGGATGCAATGGTCTTTCGGGGGTTCATATGACACTTACCAAGAAATTTCGTACTCTTACATATGGAATAAATTATGTAACTATCCAAAACAATTTTTACATAAAACATTTTTACCTGGAAACATTCCTTAGTACATATACTACCCCCCTGAAACAGTTTCAAGTCGAAAATCAGGGGATGCGATAGTCATTCTGGGGTTGATACCAGACATCATCTCGAAATTTCGTACTCTGACGTATGGAAAAAATATTTAACTATCTAAACCAATTTTTACATAGAAATTTTTTGTCTGAAAACATTTCTTTGTACATAAGCTACCATCCTGAAACAGTTTCAATTCGAAAATCGGGGGATGCGATAGTCATTCGGGGGTTCATAAGACACTTAACCTAGTAATTCCGAACTCATACGTTTCCTTTTTTTTTTCAATCGAAACCAATATTTACATCAAAAATTTTTGTCTGGAAATATTGCTTTATACATAGACTACTCCCCTGAAACAGTTTCAAGTCGAAAATCAGGGGATGCGATAGTCATTCGGGGGTTAGTACGAGACTTTACCTCCAAATTTCGTATCTTATGTATGGAAAAAATATTATAGTATCTAAACCAATTTTTACATCAAAAATTTTTGTCTAGAAATATTGCTTTATACATATACTACCCCCCTGAAACAGTTTCAAGTCGAAAATCAGGGGATGCGATAGTCATTCGGGGGTTAGTACGAGACTTTACCTCCAAATTTCGTATCTTATGTATGGAAAAAATATTATAGTATCTAAACCAATTTTTACATCAAAAATTTATGTCTAGAAATATTGCTTTATACATATACTACCCCCCTGAAACAGTTTCAAGTCGAAAATCAGGGGATGCGATAGTCATTCTGGGGTTGATACCAAACATCATCTCGAAATTTCGTACTCTGACGTATGGAAAAAATATTTAACTATCTAAACCAATTTTTACATAGAAATTTTTTGTCTGAAGACATTTCTTTGTACATAAGCTACCATCCTGAAACAGTTTCAATTCGAAAATCGGGGGATGCGATAGTCATTCGGGGGTTCATAAGACACTTAACCTAGTAATTCCGAACTCATACGTTTCCTTTTTTTTTCAATCGAAACCAATATTTACATCAAAAATTTTTGTCTGGAAATATTGCTTTATACATAGACTACTCCCCTGAAACAGTTTCATGTCGAAAATCAGGGTACTATGCGATAGTCATTCTGGGGTTGATACCAGACTTCACCTCTAAATTTCGTACTCTCACGTATGGAAAAAAATATTTAACTATCTAAACCAATTTTTACATAGAAAACTTTTGTCTAAAAGCATTCCTTTGTACATAAGCTACCTCCCTGAGACAGTTTCAAGTCGAAAATCAGGGGATGCGATAGTCATTCGGGGATTCATATGACACTTAACTTAGTAATTTCGAACTCATACGTATGCATTTTTTTTCTATCTAAACCAATTTTTACATCAAAAATTTATGTCTAGAAATATTGCTTTATACATAGACTACCCCCCCTGAAACAGTTTCAAGTCGAAAGTCAGGGGATGCGATAGTCATTCGGGGGTTGATACGAGACTTCACCTCGAAATTTCGTACTCTGATGTATGGAAAAGATATTTAACTATCTAAACCAATTTTAACATAGAAAATTTTTGTCTGAAAACATTTCTTTGTACATAAACTACCCCCCTGAAACAGTTGCAAGTCGAAAATCGGGGGATGCCATAGTCATTCGGGGGTTCATAAGACACTTAACCTAGTAATTTCGAACTCATACGTATGAAATTTTTTTTCTATCTAAACCAATTTTTACATCAAAAATTTTTGTCCGAAAATATTGCTTTATACATAGAGTGCCCCCCTGAAACAATTTTAAGTCGAAAATCAAGGGATGCGATAGTCATTCGGGGGTTCATATGACACTGAAGTCCCTGTTTAATTATATGTATTGTGAATATTGCAAAAAAGTTGGCTGTAGTTTAGTATGAGCGTTTTTCTATAATTTGCCATTTTTTACTTTAATTAAGTTTACAGTATTTCCTCAGAGCATCATCGACATCTTCTATTGAATGGGGTAAAATACTTTTTCTTTATAAATTACCTTTCATATATTTTCGGTGTTCTTAGTTGTAATAGACACTTGTGTTTCTTTTTTTGTTTAATTTCACGTCGAAAATCCTACAAAAGGTTCTACTGCCTTCCCCTTTAATCTATTTTGTATTTCCTATAAACATCAAAAGGTTATTATTAAAAGCTACTTATAAATATCAATAATATATTAACGATTTTCCTAAAAGAAATATGCAAATGGCAATATAAATGATGAGTGCATGATAAAATATAACAAAAATTAATAATAATTAGTTAGTTCTTTACCATTACACGAAGATTTTCCATTTGTGATCGCTATTTTTTTGGTACAAAAACTAGTTGTGGTATATCAATAACTATGTTTAAATATAGATGTTTTACAATAACTTTTTGTACAACTATCGGAGTCACCTAGTGCAATTTTTTTATTATATCGAAAAGTGTCATTTTCGAGACAATTATATTTTTTTCCGCGTTTGCTTATTATGGTTTCCATATTTAAAAGAGCCGCATCGAACCGAAATCAAAGATTGTGATAAGAAAAATAGGATAGTTATTGCTTCTATTTTACTACATTTCATAATTTACCTTGTTCTTCCACATATCTCTTAAAGATGATTTTCTTGAAAATTGAAATTAACTTTCAATTATACCAAGGCCATTGTCATCATCACTTAGTAATAGCAAGAAATTTTAATTACCTCCTTACCTAGCGATTGAAACGTAAACTGTCATGCGGGGCTCAATTTGGCTTACTACCCGTTGGCGGTTATAACACGGTTTTTACCGAATTACAATGGAATTCGTTAAAAAGCCTAAAACTATCTAATAGTACTAGTACTAATAAATACTAGTAAATAAATGGTACTAATGGTACTAATAAATTACTTAATCAATAGTTTTTATTCGACCAAAGAAAGTTATTACATTATTATTTATACACTTGCGTAATGATGTATATTGAAATACATAAATGTAACAGAGAAAAGAAGTTAGATAGGAAGTTTCCTCAGAATTCATGTCTTTTAAAATAGAAAGCTATTAAATTTGTGTCGGGTTTCACATAAACATTCTGGCAACATTGTTGGGACTCGCACGGTTCGCAGTATCTATACATTTTATACACGTGGGCTTCATATAGATGTAATGTGTAGTGGGACTCCTACTACTGTTTTCTGGTAATAATTTGTGTATTTAAATTTTTTAATTAAGTTACCCCTCTACTTGTCCCATGAAGTGTATATGCTTTCTAATCATTAAATAATAAATAAGTTATGCTTAACTATAATTTAAAGGCCGGGCTTCGGGTGCTCTTCAGAACATACCGGGCTTGGCTTTAACCGTAGGATATGTATATATATATATATATATATATATATATACGTCATATATAAACTGACGTTTAGCGGAGTAAGTCCAATATTGAAGAGAAAATTTGACAAGATGAGAACTTCAGTGCCGCAACCTTGACAACGACGAAAACAATTTTAAACATATAAAACGTCACTTTATACGGCAAACTTGAATAGGCAGCTGATTAAAACATTTTAATCCGCTGCCTAAATAAACAAAATAGACAATGACTTTATAGGTTCGATTTGACGTCAATAATCGTCAGTTTATGTGGCAAAATCGAATAAAAAGTATTACTTTGAATATGAACTGTTCATATTGAATAGTTCATTTTATTAAACAAAATCAGAAACTAATTCTTCTTCTCGATTTAAATTATTACTGTGTATCGAGTTATAAACAAAAATATGCTTAGTATCAAAATAAATACAGATCCAATGAGCGGTAAAGTGAATTACTTGCAAATGAAGTTGATCAGAAGGAACTGGAGTAACGCGAGTTTGTGGTTGTTGATTTTGAAGGAGATTTAAAACCGACAATGTGTCTCTGGGTTTAATATTTCAAAGTTTTGAAAGTATTTCGTGAAAAAATCTTACAGTCTCATTAACAGCCACTCGTTATTAAGTATTTGAAATCTATCAAGCGTCCATAAATAAGATCAACTTGTTCTAGAGTTTCGAATTTATTGTACAACTGACGTTTCACCTTTATGAGTGAGTAAGTGTCTATTCAAATGCTCAGACCGAGCAAAAGTCTTATTGCATAATGAACATTTAAAAGATTTCTCACTTTTATGAGTGGGCAAGTGAATCGTTTATTGAGCAGGGTAGTCGAACGCTTTATCGCGATATGAACATATGAAGTTAGGGTGAGCTGTTTTTTGAGAAATCATAGGGCCCGGTAACATTTTGTGTGTTAAGACGGTCCCTAAAACCAAATCACGTTTTCCTTTCCCAGCATACACTGTATGATTGTCGGAATCTGTCAATCCTTCTATACAAACTTTTTCCTCAATAATGTGATCTGTAATGTCGACCAAGGGTTCCTCTTTAATCTTCCGGAATGCCAGTACCTCCTCATTGCTGGTAAACTTCTTAGGTTGATCTGGAAAATTCGAACAGCCTGGTAGAACGTGGCGTTCAAAAACAACTCCTGACACTGTAGCACGGTTGGAATCTGATTCTTCCTCTTTTAAAATCTCTTTTATAACCAAAGGGTAATGTTCGATATCGATCGATAGTTATCCTTCCACGTTCATTTTAGACTGTACCCAATACGGACACTTGGATCTTACACCTTTCGATGTATATCGAAAATTCCTCGTCACACGACTTACATCTCTCGCAAATGTTCCTGTGAGACGCCATAATCGGATCCTGAAAGATGAGACGTCGATAACATTTTTTTGGGCAAACGAAATGGTGTAAGGCAGATAGCGATGAATAACAGTTCAACAATCAAACGGCGCCGTGGACGATGCCTACTCACTTCAGCGCTTCTATTATTTTCCACAAGTCCCATAGTAGCTTCTCTACGATGGTTGGTAACGGATGTTCAGTTAAATCCGTAATCTAGCAACCGTTGGAATTTTTATGTCATTTTGATTGATATCTTAGGTTAGATGTAAACATTTTGACAAATGGACAATGTCATTTAAAAAACACTATTCTGGCTCATTGCGACAATAAAAATTACCGACCGAAGGATGTCCAGCGACTCGAAGTTGGGCATGGCAGTATAAACAAGAGAGAAACACCAAGTCTTCCCAACTAATTTATTCCAATCAAGCGACCGGTTTCGACTGTCTGGCAGTCATCATCAGGATTTCTAGCAATAAGTTTTAGGGCTCGAATTGTTCGACATATGCGACGTCACAAATATAAAACAATTACGTCACACAGTTGCTTGCAAGCCTGATGATGACTGTCAGACAGTCGAAACCGGTCGCTTGATTGGAATAAATTCGTTGGGAAGACTTGGTGTTTCGCTCTTGTCAATAAAAATTAGCACTGACCGTTTGAAAACAACTGATTTTTAATTTGAAAGGCACGGGAATTGAAAAATTAAGTACGAAAACACGAAAACAAAGCTACTCCACACCAAGACGCAACTGTCACAGCTAACCTCAAAAAATTAAAATGGCATTAATTGCGCGCCAGGATTAATCTACGGCATCCATCTCTCGCTCTGTCTTCTTTCATAAAAATTCCAACGGTTGCTAGATTACGGATTTAACTGAACACCAGATACTATAGTCCTTCTAGATATTCGGTTATTATGCTTCTTGTTTACATAGCTTCTAGTTTGTTTTTCTTTCTGTTAACGTTTCTTTCTGCTGCTAGTGCTAATTTGACCGGGCTGCAGATCACCCTAGATTAGGTTAGGTTACCGGTTAGGTCCATAGACATAATACGTATAGGCTACGGATCGCAATAAGACGCGATGTGCCCGGTGGGAGCGAGAGGCAAATAAATAATGCGACTTGTTTCTCACTCTAAATTAGCAGAGCTAACAACTTCGTAACCATGACGGTCTACCCAGGCAGCATAGACGCGTCATTTCTCGTCATAGTAACGTCGATTATAGGTGACACTTAGTCGTCGTCGACAGTGGAGGTGTCCGGTTTTTTTGACCTGTGTTGTTTTCCATGAATCGATAGAGGGGAACGTGGTGTATCCAACGAGACCATTTTGACGACATGAAATTGAGAAGGCACTTCAAATTTTGAATTTGAAAACGTGATGACCCATCCGGTTATTGAAGTGAAACTTCTTTGCGCACGTTATACACTTTGGGATGGGGGTGTTGGTCGAAAAACCGCGTCACGCGTGATAAGAAATCCGAGGACAAAGACGTGTTGCCAGAATGAGCGTAAAGTGTACCTCTTCCATCGCGCCCGCGAACCGAGTCGATCGCCAAATCGTTTCCGTGTGCTACCAAAGAGGTCAACGTGGCAACACCGGAGAGCGTCGAGACTTTCGGACAGCTGACACCTAACCTAACTTCAAACAGCGAGAAACAATAATATCGAGCGGCGACAAAACGGTGGGCTGTATTATTGAATTGCGTGACATGGACATGGAGAAAAGTGAGGAGGGTGCCTCACGTCAGATGAGAACATAGAGACATCTGTGGAGACCATCGTGAAGGCGGTCGTAGGAGGACTCCAGCAATAGATGGTGGAAGCGGCGAGGCAACAAGCGACCATTGTTGCTCTGAACGTGTGGGGGCAGACAGCAAGTCCGAATCGAGCCGCAGCGAGGAATCCGGAGTGGAGCAGGCGAGTGCGCGACTTCGACCGTCTTTGGCGATGAACATGGTGGAAGTGTTCGACTCCAGCAGCCCGGAGAGTAGTGTGGAGCGATGGCTCTCCAAGATTGATCAACTTGGGGGCGATCTACGACTGGACAGATTTAGAGAAGAGCACTCTGTTGCAGGTGTGATTGGCAGAGGGACGATGAAGCTCTGGTATCAGCGTCTCGACAACTTCGATCGACCATGGGCGGTCATGTGTCGAGTGGGCAACCAAGTGGCGAGCCATGTTAGGGGCGGCGTTCCCTAGGCAGCGAGATTTCCACGGGATGATGACGGAGATGATGAGATGGGAAAAGTTGGCCAGCGAGACAATGACCACCTACTACCATGCGAAGCTGGCGTTGTGCGGGAGAGTCGGCGTTACCAGCGAAATGCTGTCTCCTGCATTATTGCTGGATTGCCGGCAGAGCTATGAGCGAGTGCGTATAGCGTCTGTAGCACTTCCCCGGAACAGGGCAATCGAAAGCGTTTGATGCTACAACTGCCAGCAGGTGGAAGATCACCTGAACCGAGACTGTTCGCGGACTCGAGCGGGCCGGTGCAAGCGTTACGGTAGCAAAAAATATTGTCTTATGTTCCATTTATATATCCTGTCTTTCTGTGTGTCTGTGTGTGTATGGCTAAAGAAGTTTTACTTCCACCACCTGGTCCGACGCAGACTTTTTAGTTTTCCTAGAAAATTTGATTCTATATATGAGAGCTGGCAATGCTGCACATTATGAAGAAACAATTTAAAGCGCTTGCAACTTGCAAGATATGATGTGTACAAGGTAAACACAAACATAACCTAACTTTGCTATTTGCTCACTCTTTTTTGTGTTACCTTTGTGTCCGCTAGCGTTTTGGAGAACTTCGTTCCCTTTTTTTGCATTCATCGTAGGTATATTTCCTGGCGACAATAATATCTGCACTTTTAGGTGCACATTTAGTTCGGTTTTCAACGAGAAGACTCCTCAGTATTGTGTAGATCATGGAAGTTAGATTCTGATTCTAGCAACCTGCCTATGGTGGAGTTTGGAATGATCCACGACTTTTATGTGGCTAATTCACATAAATTCACTCTACACCACACATTTGACGAAAAAACAATGAGGTTATGCTTATATGTTTATCACCTTCTCCGGCCTTCTCGCACGTCCTTAAAACATAAAACTTCAGAATTCTAACGGTCTTTTAGGCAAGTCGGCCCTCTCTCCTGTCGTCTTTATATTTCTACGATAATTGACATGTTTAATTTGACTAACTGGGTCGATACCAACTTTTATTTCCCCAGTGTGCACTGTTGCCGATACACGAAAATATTCAAAAAATGACCGGATGAATCATCACGTTTTCAAATTGGAAATTTAAAGCGCCCTTTCAATTTAATGGCGTCAAAATAGTCTTGATGGATACACCACGTTCTCCTCTACCGATTTTTAGAAGAAAAAAAAAACAATAAAATCGGACACTTTACTTTGGGTAAATGTTTGAAATGATATTAAAATATGTACAAAGAAATATATTGGTGGATGACTTACATAATTACTATTTTTAAAATGAGCATGAAAACTTTCACACGCATTGGTTGTTCGTGTCATGGATGAAGATAGCGAAGCCCACATTTGGGATGAAAATTGACAATCATCTTCAATATAAAAATCAACTAAATAGTCTGCAAATGAACTAATTTTACTGTTAGGAATAATTTCCATTAATTCAAGAAAACAGTCACCGACTTCATTTAATGGTAAATATGGTAAGGCAAAAACATATTTTAACCATTTTCCAATTTCGGATTGTGTATTCATGTACCTATTCTTGAAATAAATTTAATTTTTGAATTTTTCTAAACCATGCTTGTTTTAAATGAAATAGGCATCCGTGAATTGATGCAGTAGGAAAATTGGTTTTGATTGCAATAGGTATGAATAGCTTTTTCAAAGTCAACTGTGATTGATTTCGGTGAAAAAATCAAACTTGTTTCTTTACATTTTTCTTGGAGAAATGCAAACGTTTTACTATATGTTCCAGCCTTTTTGTTTGGTAACAAACTGAACACCAGAGGTACATATTGTCCATTTTTGTATCGAGGTATAGAAAACAACTGATAAAAAAAACTTTGGACAATATTGAAAAGCACCGTCCATGTAAAGCATATCTACACAACATAAAAATCGTAACTATAACATATAAATATTACATGTTTGTATCGACGTCGTCAACTAATAAGAAATTATCATATTTTATAGTTTTAATTGAAAATGAATCTTGCAACACACGTTACTGTATACTTGTGCGTCTAAGTTTCCGCAAGTATATCGTTACGTGTGTGGCTGCCATAAGTGCAGGTGGTCCGATTCCGCCGTTCACAGACAGTGTTGCCGTGTCCGACCGGCTGACCGACCGGGAAGCCAGGATCCGACCATTTAGGGAAACTCGACCGTTCCCGTTGGGTCAGGCCATCGGGTTGACCCTTCCCGGAGTGATACTCTTTGATATTCTTTTGCTACCCAGAAGTTTATATTTTACGGAGAATGCGAGTTCGGACCCACCGAGCTCAGGTAGTTAAGAATTCGGACCCGGTATAGGTGCGGATTCGGACCCACACACGTGTCATGCTCGGGTACCATAAACAGGTAGCAAAGGAATTCGATCGGATAAATGTTTATTAAACCCATATATAAATGTAGTAACACCTAGAGCAAAAAAACATTTTATTAAAAAAATATGTTCAGAAAAAGCGGCTTTTTGAGCGCTTTAAAACGATACCTCATTCGATAGAGTTCAGAGTTAATTTTATACTAAATAAATCAGAATTAATAATTACTGTAAATCGCATCTAAAATGTACTATATTAATTAAGTTAGTAGATGAAATTTGCAAAATATATACCCTTCGAAATCGTCATTATGAGCTCTTCAATTTAATACCACACTCGATATAGTAGTCCTTGGGACCTGTCGCGAGCAGGTAGGCTGGGTCCGAACTCGTATTGAAACCCCGCTGTGTGAAAGGGTAGCGGGTCCGAACTCGCACGCGCCCATATTTTAATCCTTCCAGTATTTGGGATAATTTCTCATATTATTAGACAAGAGAGAGGTAAAAAAGAATCCTTTGGTACTCTAGGTATAATTTATGCTATAATAGCAATTGGTGATCAATTTGGACTGTGTGGGTTGGTGTTCCCCGGAGTGATACTCGGGGTGGCCTCCCTGAATACAACCCAACGATTTCGCGGTTATCCCAACTACCCGCCGAGCCCCGTTCGCCCTGTTACTGTGATCCGTACTTTCCGGTGTGATACTCGGATTATGTCTGGCTGCCCTAACGTAATTGCGACCACTGTCTTACTAATTAATTAATTAATAGCGCGAATTAAAACCCACCGAATTGCATAACCGTTCATTACTATTAGTATGCTACTTAACAGATCATAGTTTCAATTCCGCTTGCTAGATAATGCTTGCTCCGCTTTCACCATTTTGTAACACTTGCTTGACCGTTGCACTAGCCCAGCTTTTCTACTGCAAATAGGGATGTCACCGACTAGATTAGCTAGTCTACCCTGCACTACCCCCTCCCATAATAACCGCACCGCGCGTTGTTGTCCGACCGCCTCGTAAGACCGGGACACCCATGTATTTCCGATGTACATAGTTGCCGAATCTATCCGTTTCTCATAGAGTTTGGAAAATTTTTACATTGAAGACGCTTTTCTATAGAAACCGTTAATTCTATAATTATTGCACCGCTGCTGTTCTCTAAAATGCAACCGAAAAATTTTATGAAGAAAAAATCGATTTTCACACCTTAACCCACTGTTTAGAAGAAAAAAAAACAGGGACATTCTAGCGGTATATGGTCATACAGTGATCTTCCTATAGGTCCCCCCTACCAATTAAAACTTTCAGATATCTGTAGAACAAAATGTCAACTTTTTTTTGTAGCCTGGCCTATATATACGCTTTGGAAATGGAAAGATCGGTAGAAAATATTCGATGGAAAACAATGCCCACAAGTGGAACCTTTACTAATTGTGTACCAATCGGTAGAAAAGTCGACGAGTTTCACACTTGCTTCAAGGGAATTGCTACAGATTTCGTTTTGATTTTTAAACGTCGGTGTGGGGCCTGTTTCCCTTTTATGCGGTGCCGACAGGGGATAAAAAAGCTGTTTCATTACAACGTGTACCATTTTTGCAGTCGTAATTACAAAGAAACTTTGTTTTCTGTCAGATTTTCGACATAAAATAAAAGAAAAATTCAAAAGTCTGCGTCGGACCAGACGATGGAAGTGAAACTTCTTTGGCCATATGCACGCACATATACGCACACACACACATACACACAGAGAGACCGGATATACAAATGAAATATTTATAGAGATTTTTTCCAGTTATTCAATATATTTCTTCATTAATTATATATAAAGGTAATTTTTTATACAGAAGTAACTTTAGTATTATATTAAACACTTATATATTATCATTATCAGTAATTTCTTCTATAATCATTCTTTCATCATGGTCATTTCGTGGTTGGTCATTTACTCTAATTAAATGGTAATTAAAAAGGGAAAATAGGTTAAAGTTTTGGTGTAGTTTTGATATTTAGTTTCACTAGGTTTTATAGGCAGATGTACATGAATTTCATGTTTGCAAACACGAGTTTTCACCGGAAACTCGTTTTTTGTCCAAAAAATGAAGATTATTTTATTTTTTTAAAGAATGCAAAAAGAGCAAATAATAGTATATCATTATACTAGTTTAATAGGACGGAGTTTTGTTACAGGAGAGTTTTAAAGCACGACGAGCGAAGCGAGAAGTGCTTTATAGAAAGAGAGAAGACACCATTCACGTCAGGGTTCCAAAAACCAAAACAAACGTGGCAAGATTGTCATAACTGAGGGATACTGGTATCATCTTATTAAGAAAAATGTCAACCTTCGATCGGTATAGCTTCAAAACGCTTTTTTCTCATACCGAAACGGCCGATGCATCACTAGCCCTCGGGGATTAATAAGGTCAGCCAAGTGCCACGCATAATTGCTACGTTTCTGAATCTTGCTAATTCGGATCAGTACACGGAGCACTGCTTCCGTAGGTCCAGTGCATCAAACTTGGCCAATAATGGAGCAGATTTAATTACTATAAAAAAACCATGTGGCCTGGAAGTCTTCAGCAATAGCAGAGGGGTACACTGACACTTCGTTAAAAAGCAAAAGAGATGTGGCGGATATGCTGAGATCATCGACATCCACTTCTACTTCCGTCAATGTAATGCCGATGTCCGAACCAGAACCCGCTAAAATTGGAACTATAAACAATATCAATTCAATCACAATTGAGACCAGTTTCGTACGAAATATTCAGGAAAATACCAACTTTAACCAAAGTATTATCACCCAAAATGTCCCTGGCATTACCATAAATGCTCAAGCCCACAGTAATGTCGTAGTTAAAGTTTTCACTAATTGTACATTAGCTACTGATTAGTTGTTCGTTTGTTGGGTCATACCGTCTTTTGTAACTTCTAATGCATTTTTTACTAGAATAATAGCATGTACAGTGCAGTGTGTTTCAAAATGATTGTCATCTAGTTGGCGTTGGAATTTCTGTGCATGTAATTTTTGATGTGCCGCGCTCTACTGATTTGAACCTATCTAATTCTGACATCAAGTGTCACTTGTTGTCACACATTGTCAAACTCGCAATCAGTACTGCTGGTAATTAACGGCCCTTTTCAGGGCCAAAACAAATACTACAAATAGACAAATACTCAGAATTCGTTTTCTTTTGACAGAGAAAAACCAGAAGTCAAAAGAGGCTAAGTAGGTTATTTTGAGGTTATGTATGGCTAGTAGAAACTCCTATTTTCGCAAGGCGGTTTTTTTATTTTACATGGGAATTCCACAGCCGACTAGATGACAATCATTTTGAAACACATTGTATAAAATAATACCAAATAATTCACTTTTCATGTAAATTTTAAAGGTTATGTTAACTAATAATTTAACCTTGACGGCGGCACACGTTTCTGTGAGAGCTTGACGTACCAACTTAACAAAACTAAAAAGTTACCAAAAGTAGGGTAATAATATGAATATTATTACACTACATTTGATGTAATAATGAGATCATTAGTAACGGAAAGTAGATAAAATATTTATTTTATGTTATTATGGTTTTGCTGTCCGATCGACAGTTCAGACCTGCTGGCGAAACTCACTGCAATAAGAATCTGGCAACACTGCTCTGCAAACTGCAGAGGATGAAACGAAGTTCAATACGTTATAGATGGCGGGTTTCTCTTACATAGGGTATAGGGTACTATGGACCACGAATCAAATATTTTTTTCTATTTGTGAAAAGTACGTAGAATACGTCAAATCAAATTATCAATCAAACGCAGTAATTGGTTTTGATGGGTACCCTGAAGGCCTCGACGGTGGTACAAAAAGAGGAGAGCGTGTGAACACATCAAGGAAACTGGCTTCAGCTGATATGCTATTTGATGATACAATGATACCAACGATGGCAAAAGAGAGATTTCTTGCTAACATGAGAAACAAAAGTCGGTTCATATTAATGCTCATTGCGAGATTTACTTCGGTGGGAATTTCTTGCAAATAGCAGAAAGAAGATGCTGATACCCTAATAGTGAATACAGCATTGCAATTGGCTCCAACCAATGAGAAGGTGATTATAGTGGGTGAGGATATAGATCTCTTGATAATTTTAATTGGTCTCTGCGAACACTCAAATGTTTTCTTTTTGAAACCTAGGAAGAACAAAGTCTCTACTGCTATATTCTTTCCCACTGATGCCATAAGTGACATATTAATCGCTGATAATATTCTGTTCTTGCACGCAATGGGTGGTTGTGATACAACATCGGCATTGTACAATCAAGGAAAACTGAAGTTCCTTCATACCCTGAGAAAAAAACCCATATCTTGCTGACCGTATCAAAGTATTTAAAGACTCCAGTGCTACTCAGGATATGGTTGCTGATGCTGGTGAATGTTTTCTGCTTTCACTATACGGATACAGTGGTAAAACTGTGCATTCGCTTAATCATTCAAGATATGTTTCCACATGAAATCTGCTTTCAAGTTCAAACCAAACATTGCATCACTGCCACTTTCTGCTGCTGCAGCGCGACAACACTCACTAAGAGTGTACTATAAGGTACAGCAATGGTTGGGTGTCGAGAAAAGCCAGGAAAATGGGGATGGAAAAAATCGAAAACTGGTCTTGCCCTTGTGACTAGCGTGTTACCAACTGCTCCCCCAGATTTATTTAAGCTTGACTCATGTAAGTGCACTACAAATTGCCAAAGAAATTGTGCCTGCAAAAAAGCAGGGCTTAGCTGCAGTACCTTGTGCTTCAACTGTGAAAACAGTTGTGATAATACAGCAGTCCTTGTAAACCCGGAAGATGAGGTGGAAATGCCTAAAGGATTAGAGTTTAATTTCTTAGTCACCGAACCAATGAAAGAAGACGAGGAAATTGTACAAGATGTCAGTTTACAGTAATTATTAACAACTACCAATAATAAAATTCCATTTTTTTTGTATATATAGATGAAGATGAAGTTCTGCATGAATTGGAGTTGGATTTCTTCGTCACTAAACAAATGAAAGAAGGAAAGGAGACTAGACAAGGTAGTTTAAAGGAATAATAAATTAACAACAATATGTATAATCATTTGCCTCTCTTTATATTATAGATGCCGATAAAGAGCCCGGGCCTTCAAGGAAAAGGACGCGTTGTTGAAGAAACCCTTAACTTTGCGTCCTTATCGCAGCTGAACCGTTGACTCTAGAAAAAAAACTCAAGGGAAATAAAGTGTAGCGAATTTTATTCTTTTTCGATATATGTATAACCAATATTTACCTAACATGAATATGTTTTTAGTTATTCACTAAAATATTAAAAAGTGCCTTTTTTCCGGTCAAAATTCGTGTTGGCAAACTTGATATTCGTGTAAAGCAACCCAAAAAACATGTATAAACAAAATTTCAAAACTACACCAGAACTTTCACCTATTTTCTACCATTTGATTAGATTAATTAGAAATCGTACCGTATTCCAGAAAAGACACAATCGGCTTATGGTTACTAAAGTAACTAACAAATATTCTAGATCAAAACTTTTCAAGATATCTAAGTACTAAGTATTTTTAAAAACTTACTCCTAAAGTCAGAACGTGTACGAAAACGTATAGAAAAACGCTATAGGTATTTCAGAGCTGCCAGAATGCGCGTAAAGCGCATTCCACTTCCATCGGGGTACGGTTTTTCAAATAAATCATTGCCATAAAGTTTAAACAAAAACCAACCAAGTTATTGTAAATGTTTATAAGCTAAAAAACCTATAATATTTGTTAAACCTTTTTTATAAATAAACAATAAAAAAATTATTGTTTTTTTTACATAGAATATTAACATAAGTCTTTAAGAAGAGAATGAGCCCAAGTTTGTTGAGATTCATTTAGAAAAACCGACTGGACAGGTCTTAGACTTAGAAAATATTGTTTTTTTTCTTTAAAGAAACGGGATAAGCAAATAGAATTTTGCAAAAACTACTGGATCGATCGAGCCCACCTTTGTATACTAATAAAGTACATCAGAACTCACTAACTATAACCATTTAACGTAATTTGAACAACTAATTAAAAAGTTATTAACAATAAATTTAACGCTAATAATTATTAATAATAACTAACATTATTAATATTACTTTAGTTACGTGCGGCTCAAGCTAACAACGATTATAAATTAAATTGGAAGCACTACTTTTTTTTTTGTTATTTAAATACAGTGCAATTTTTTATGTATAAAATCAATCAATTAATCAACATAAATAATAATACATATTTATTAACGCAGAATTTTTCCCGTGGAAACCGTTGTTAAATAGGTTCGATTGAAAGAATCGAAGCGCTCAAAAGACAACGCCGTTAACCCTGCGTCACATATGTGGGGTTTGACAAACCCCAACCACCAAATATTGCTCTCAAAAATAAAACAAATGGTAACTTATGCGCACGTCCGTCCCAATAGCTTCTCAAATATGTTTGCACCATCGAATTCAGGCGTTGCCGCCTTGCCGCAGTACACTGAAGACAGTGAGTGAAGCTACACGCGCCCAAAAGGCTCTGGGGTGTGTCAAACCCCACCTATGTACTCCCGTTTGTGAATTTGACATTATAGGTAAGTTGTTATTTTTGACTTATTTGAATCGGGAATACCAATTATTTATATTTTTTAGCTAGAATATCATGTCATAAGAATAGGAACAGAGAAAGCTGGATGCTTTATGGGCTGAAAGTGTTGATGATGCCATTGATTCTGGAAGCGAGGATGATATTGATCATATTTCCGAAAGCGATCACAAGACCGACTCAGAGCAGGATATCACAATAGAAGATGAAGTTGATGACGGAGAGTCAGACAGGGAGACATCAGAAACAGAACAGAATTCAAATCCACGCGTTCGGACAAGAGCCGACAATATTATCACTCATTTGCCGTGTGTCAAGCAATATGCAAAAAACGATAAAAGTGCATTAGATTGTTGGCAGTTGTTTTTCGATCCGGAAATGATATAAGACATGGTGCGCTGGACAAATGTCAAAATTCAGCAAAATCCATTGCATATCAAAATAAATGCATGGTGAAATCAACCAATGAATATGAAATGAAAGCATTTATCAGACTTCTCTATCTAGCAGGCATGTTCCGGTCTAATCGTCAGAATTTGAGAGACTTATGGCAAGCAGATGGGACTGAAATCGATATATTCCGGAATACGATGTCTATAAATCGATTTCAATTCTTGATGGTCTGTCTTCGGTTCGATAACATCGAGAGTCGTAAAGATAGACTAGCGATTGACAAATTAGCTGCTGTTCGTGGAATTCTGGACAAATTTGTTGAAAATTGTAAGCATGCCTACACTCCTTCGCAATATCTGACGATAGATGAGAAGTTGGAGTCTTTTCGTGGAAGATGTGCTTTCAAACAGTACATTCCCAACAAGCCGGCGAAGTATGGGATCAAGGTGCAAGCTTTAGTTGATACCCGTTCTTACTACGTTCTAAACTTGGAAGTATATCCAGGATATTATTGTTATATCAACTCCCCAATAGATAAATATTGTCGAAAGGTTCATACAACTTATTTCTGGCACCAACCGAAATGTGACCTTTGATAACTGGTACACCAGTTATGAGTTAATGGTCAAATTACTGAAAGAGCATAACCTCACGTCGGTAGGCACGCTGAGAAAGAATAAACGATGTATTTCAGCACAATTTCTGTCCGTCAAGAACAGAATATCAAAGACATCTTTATTTGGTTTCCAAAAAGATATTACACTTTTATCCTATGTGCCAAAAAAAAATAAAACGTCTTGCTGATGTCTACCATGCACCATGATGGAGTTATTGATGAAGCAACTGGGGAGAAGAATTTACCCGAAATAATAGGCTTCTACAACTTTACTAAAAGTGGAGTAGATGTAGTTGATGAACTCTCTGCATCATATAACGTTTCCAGAAATTCACGGAGATGGCCTCTTACGATCGTATTTTCTCTCTTGAATACAGCAGCCATAAATGCTTTGGTGATATACAGAGAAAACAATCAAGATTTCAAACTTGCCAGAAGATTGTTCATCAAAATGTTGGGCTTTGAACTGATCCGGGACCACATCTCTGAGAGAAAGAACAATCCAAGAATACCAATAAGTATTCGCCAAAAAATTGAACAATTTGGCCATGAAACTCCTGAGTGCCACCTGCAAAAATTCCAAAACTCATGGGAAGGTGTTCCGTATGTCCAAGGAGCCGAGATCGGAAGACTAAATATTCATGTTCAAACTGTAAATCACTAGTTTGCCTGGAGCATGCTGTAATGACTTTTTTTTATTTTTCATTGTACAACCTGCAGAGGTTCATTTTTTTGTTCTCCTATTATTAGATTTCAATTCGGAATTATATTTTGGTTAATAAGATGTTTAATTTTTTTTGAAGGATTTTTCAATTAAGTTGTGTTTTTTTTTGTCTATGGAAAATCACCATTTTTAGTTTTTTTCTAGTTTATTTTGAATAGAGGTATTCTGATTATTTTTTATGTCTTTAAATGTTCCTCAGATGATCACATAAGGCCATGAAATAAAAAAAAAAAACATGAGAATACTGCAAAATTTTTTTAGATTTTTTTAGAAATTGGGGTTTGTCGAACCCCACCTAAGTACTGATGCAAAAATAATCCACGTATGTAACGCAGGGTTAATTGTTAGTTGATTACACGGATTATACGCCGCAATACGTCTACCGCGTCTGTCTTGAACGGACTAGAGCGCGCGCCGCTCTAGCTACTCTTAGATTCAGCCCACAATCGCCACCCCTAGAGCAGGCACCCGACAATACAAACAGTTGTAACACGAGTTGCCACCAAACAGTTAGCGCACTCCGAAATACATCACTTTTATCTACTTTGCGTTACTAATGATCTCATTATTACATCGAAAGTAGTGTAATAATATTCATATTATTACACTACTTTTGGTAACTTTTAGTTTTGTTAAATTGGTACATCACCATGTCACGTAGACATGCGTAGACGTCAAGGTGAAATTATTAGTATTTCAATAAACATAACTTTTAAAATTTCATGAATCTACATTCTTGTCTTCCATTTCGCTCACGTAAGTAAGTAGTTATTGAATTTGTCCTAAGGCTACTAGATTTTAAAATTCAAATACGAAACGTCAATGTCAGTGACGTCAGTGTAACCAACCCACGCAAAATTCCCTAGTGTAATACGAAAACTTGAACAGTCAAAATCTAATGAATTGATAAAGCAAAGTAGAGAAAATAGTATATTACACTCGTGTAATAAAACGTATTGTAACACTCGTTCTATTAAAGCACTCCTCGCTTCGCTCGTCTCGTGCTTTTAAACTCTCAATGACAATACTCCGTCTTATTAAACTAGTATAATATAATGTACTATTTATGCTTCGTTATACTTTTATCCAAGCCAAACCAAACAAACCTATCTATCCAAGATGTCTACTGTCTGTTTACGTTTAAGAGCAAATTTTATAATGAAATATGTTGACTGATAGACGAAATAAACTAATCGGCACACTCAGGTAGGTTCTTCTTTAGACACTGATTCTATTGATATAATTTTTGTTAGTAAACTTGGGTAAGTGTGACCACATTATCAACGAGTTAGTTTTTGAACCTTGCTTTTTCATGTTTGTTGTGGCTGCAAAAAGTTTAAATTTTTTTGTTACCATGCTTGAACATCTAATTACTAAATGTAAACATCATAACATGATTTTAAAAATCGTTTAAGAAAATAATTATATTTTTTAAAATTTTGTTCATGGGTCACACTTTCTCATCAATTTGGGGCAAGTGTGACTCTGACTTATAGTTTCGCCAGATATGCTCGTATCAAGAAAGTAGGGGCAAGTGTGAAAGTTCAAAAAATGAAACATCATCAGTTATTTCGTTGTTTTGATATCTTTAATAGTAAAAAAGATACAAACTTTCAAAAATTATAAATTTAGTTTCGAAAAATCAACATGAAAATGAAAATTATCTCTTCTGTCTTTAAATGGATCTGGCAAAACTTTTATTATGTCTTCTGCAACTATAGTGTCCTTATCTTCAATTTCTGGCCAAGTAAAGGATTTTGTGTTGTATTTTAGGAATAATACGAGCCATCCCTCTTCTTCTCTACTTTTGATCTGCCCAATGAAATGTTTAGTCTTTTTCTTAATATTGTATTCTACTATTACCCATCTTCCTATAGTAAGTTTGGGCGTGGTTTCTTCCTCCTCGTCAAATACTTCAGGATTTCCTACAGCCAGTTTCGGCGTGCTTTCTTCTTCCTCCTCAAATACTTCAGGATATCCTATGGTCCAGTGATATGTTAAAGAGGGGATATGACCCGGAGAGGTTGTGCACGGGCATAGGTCGGCCATATTGCTCACTGCGCTTTGTCAAATTTTTATTGTCACTGGATTGTGATATTTTTCGGAGTTTTTGGTGTTTATGTTAACTTCTACACTGCGTTTACATTTACAAGTAATGGCTTCATGTGTGATACGACATAGCTGTACGAGCAACGGACGCATAGACAAGAAGGATCTCACTGGAAATACTGGAATCACTTTTCATAGGTTAGTTTCAACATTGTACAGAGTTGTATTCAGAAAAATTTACTTGTACATTTCTGACTGCATTTAGTTTTGAAAAATTACTTTTTAAATACACCTTTCATGTATTATATTGTCTTTATTATTATCGTGAAGAAATGATTTACAAATAATATTGTGTTAATGAAATAAATCTGTTTGAGAATGAAAGTTGTATTATTATGATTTTTAATTTAAATCCGGACCTGACATTTCGCCATATTGGAACTAGCGAAAGACACGCCTACCAGGCCCACTTTCTTATGTTAAAACTAGCCATTGTGTCATATCCCTAACCTAACATATCACTGCTATGGTCAGTATCGGCGTGGTTTCTTCCTCCTCTTCTTCAAATACTTCCTCTTCTTCAAATACTTCAGGATCCATGTCATCTTCTTCTTCTGAATCCATGAAAATTGGGTGGTCCATCTCTTCTTCTGAGCTTGAGCTACTATTTCGTTCCTTTCTTTTAACCTTTTTTAGCTTTTTTGCATCTTTGTTATTGTTTTGTAAAATCCTCTTTCCCCTCTTTCTTTTTATCTCGTTTTCTTTTACTTCTTTCTCTTTTGCGAGCCTTTCTAGTACCTCTTGTGAAGTAATTACTTCCGCACCACTTGCGACTTTTTTCCTCTTCTTCAATAGAATATTTCCATGCGTTTGCTTTACGGTATCCAATAATAGTTGTTCAAAACTTAGCTTTGGTTTAATCGCTTCAGCTGAGTTGCCAGGAGTATCCATGACTTTATCTTCTTGGATATCAGGACTATTACCTTCAGCTGAGATTCCGGGCATGTCTTTAACTCGATCTTCTTGGATACCACTACTATTACCTTCAGCTGAGGTTCCGGGAAGGTTCATGACTTGCTTTTCTTGCGCATGAAAAGTTGACTCCGTATGACTTGTTGATATCTCTCGTTGATGTTTCCCCCATCTTGTTAAAGCACTCGGATCGTACTTGTCATCAGGAATAACATTCCTGTTAAATGGATAAATACCCGCTTTTCGAAACCCATTTCTAATTATTTCAGAGTCTACTTCTTTCCAAGTTTTTCCAAGGAGTTCAGAAAATACTTTTTTGGGAATTCTTAAACCAATATTATTTCTTTGCCAGGACACTAATCTTAAGTCCCACTTATCTTTTACAGATTTAAATACAGACAAGTCTAAAGGTTGTAAAAGATGACTCGTGTGTGGAGGCAATTTGAGGATGGTAACACCATTAGCACGAGCTAATTCAATAAGAGAAACATTAATGTGCGTACTATGACCATCATATATTATTAAAGCCGGTCTGTTCGGTCCTATAGCAGGAAGTAAGGTTTTCTCAAAATAATTGTAAAAAATATCTGTTCGCATCCAGCCGTTGGGAGTAGCTGCGTAAGCAGTTCCTGGAAAGCATTTCCCTTCATCTGGCAACCATGAATCCCACACATTCTTCCCCTTAAATATTATAAGTGGAGGGGCTTTAATGCCTGAAGCAGAAACGGCCGATAAAACTGTGGTATTTTCTCTACCCGGTCCAGAAGTAGTTCGCGAACTTGCTTTTCCTTTCGCTCCAACAACTTTTGTCTTTTGGGAATCGTGCGACAAGGACGTTTCATCAAGGTTCCATAAAACGTCTGGCTTGTCTCGGATATTTAGATCATTCAAAGTTTTGTCCAATATATCAAAATAATCATTGATAATAAAAGGATCTGTCATCTTTTTTCTCGAAAACTCAACAGCTTGCGGTTTTTTAAGACTTAGATTGCGTCTTTATTTAAAATACAAAAACCATTCGTCCCCGGGAATATTATTTTTGAATGGCGTTTTTAGTTTATTTTTAGTGACATATTCGGCAACAATATTAAATACTTCTTTGCGAGAAACTCCAAAACCCCACTGTTCCATTGTTTTGAGACATTCAGCTAATCGAACCTCATCTTCATATGGAACAGCTGGCGCTCTTCCCTGAGTCTTACTTTTCTGACCACGAACACCAGTAACATGATAAAACAATGTGGTTTTAGGAATTCTATATTGCTTGTGTGCCCGGTAAACAGACAAGGCACCCCTTTTAATTTCTTGAACAGCAGTTTCTAGGTCATCTTGAGAATAACGAAGCTCTTTGTGTTTTGCGGTGGTAGTTTCGAACCATTTTGATACCTAAAAAAACATTATTCTCAATGCGTCATCTCCAACAAGACAAGTTCACACTTGCCCCTTGAAGTGAGGTCACACTAACCCCAAAATATGTTTTTCTAGAGGCAAGTGTGACCTATGCTTTAAAACTATTACAACAATAAAAACGAAACATGCTTATATTGCACAATAAATCCCTATTACTATACTACATACCACTAAACATAAATCCAGACTTACCGTAGAAATTACGACGAAATCTTTTTTCGAAAAATCACCTGCTAACTCAACTAACCGCTGAAAAAACATAACCTTCTAAATCGACAGAAATATGGTGAGAGAGGCATTCCTACCTACCACGTTCATAATAACGGACATACGTTAGTGACTAATATAGGCTTCTGCCCACGAGATGTCGCTAAGGGTGCTTAGTGGGCGGCGGAGATAAGCAGAAAGTTCACACTTGCCCCAAAATCACACTTTCCCGTGCTAACGTACAGTTAAAGCAGTTTGTGTCCAAAACGATTGATAGCTAGCGTCACCACGGAGAAGGCAACCGACAATACAAAAACAATTGTAACACGTTGTCAATAAACAGCAAGCGCGGCGCGATAATTGGGCGTCCGGGTCGTACGGTTTTTCGGCGTTAACACCTCTCGCCGATTCAGCACTTCGAGCGAAGCCCGCCATAAGAAAGCTATGCTTCCACAAATAATCCTTTTTTTTAATCAAAACCCATTTTTGCAATTAGATAACCAGTTTATTTAAAGAAATTGCTAGTATTCATAAGATCTAGACGTAGCTAAAAGCATCTACTTTGGAGATATTACACTATATGTAACATTTATATAGAAAGATGATTTTGAATACTTGAAATATTGTGTTCACTAACGAAAATGCTAGTGTGTATCTGTAGAGCTGCTTTCGATTTACACCGATTAATACCGATCTACTCCGAATTGCTAATGAAAGCCTTTTTTAACCGGATTAAAGTAAACCTGAAGGAATCATTTTTACCCCAACCTACAAATACCATTTAATTTCAGGTAAGGGTTCTTATGTTCTTATCTGTGGTCTTGTTATCTGTGTTGAAGTGAACTGAACTGAACTGAACTTAACCGTTTAGTTCTAATTACCCTTAAAGATTTCTAAGTCGAAAACAGCTTAGGTATTGTTCAGATTACTCGTTAAAAAAATGGTAGAAATGGTAACCAGTGCCTTTTTTTAGGTAAATACGATATAGAAAGGTCCTCCCCTAAAATATGTTAACAACTTATAATAATTAAAAATATTTTATTTTGCTCTATTTTCCTGTGGCACTTTTGATCATCTTGTCTTTATCCACTCAATTAATATGATCTCTTTCTGACTTTCCAAGCGTCCCGTACTTTTCTGGCGTTCTTGTCGATAATTTCTTTTTAATTAGTGAAAGAAAAAGAAAGAAAGAAAGAGAGAGAGAGAGAGACAGAGAGAGAGAGAAATATATGTATAAGGAAAAAAACCAAACCTACCATGAATTATATTGTGCCTAGCCCGTGGCGGCTCTCGTTTAAAATACCTGTCGGAACGATCGAATGTTCGAGTGTTTTTCCGTGGCCGCGTGCAATTTAATTTTTTACGTCACGAATAGATGGTACCTACCTACCTCGTTACACCTCCTCGTGGATGATAATTACAGTCATCAGCGGATACATTGTATAGGTGATGCGATCAAGATAGGGGGAAAGAAAGGAGAATGCGAGGTTTGGATTCTGACGTGTCGATCTGTGCAAATAATAAACTTTCTGATTGCGGCGAATTTATGCCTATTGTAACTTTTGGCAATATTTTGAGCTGATTTCTTCAAAAACTTATTATTGGAATATTATGAAGTATTTTTGTAGATGTAACAATTTTGGGGATATCTGAGTTGATCTGGAAAGAGCACACTGTGCTGATCTAAAGTTTGCTATGGAATATTCTTACATTCTATATGATTGTTAACGATTTTTTTTAAACGTTCACATCTATAACCTGAAAGCAATAAACACTAATGAGACATATGGGTACCTCATGCTATTTTCATTAAGTATTCGAAATGTTCTTGTACCTATTATGATGGTTAGTAAAGTATTTTGATGCGTGTTCCGATCTTTAACAGCGTATTCAGTCTGAAAACTGGTACCTACTTTGATTTTTTGACACATTTAAATTTTTATTTGTTTCAAAAAGTGCCTGAAATATTTTTGCATCTCATGACTGTTAGTAAAATTTTTTGTTTGTTTTTTATGTTAATTGTTATTTTTTGTTTATATTTTTTAATTTATGTTATTTAAAGTTAATGAGTTGTGAAATATCAGCTTCGACACTGGTACGTTAAGGCTTTTGGTATCGTTAGAACGATGTGGTTAAAAACACAATGTTCTTTTTCATGGTGGTTAGGGTGATATTTTGAGGTATCTTCGCATGTCTTACGGTTCCTGAAGTATTTCAGTAAGTAGTATGTCTAAAACTGACATTTATCTTTTGTGTAACTTTCGGTGCTTTTTAAGTAACTTTCTCTATGGTACTCAATATTTTATATCATCTCCTCTTATGTGTGATAATTTTGAGGTGCCTCCATATCTCTTACAGTTATTGAAATATTTCAGTCTGTTTGGAAATTCCAACTGGTATTTTTTTGGGCTAATTTCATCAAATGATATTCGAGAGATCTTCAAAATTGTTTTACCGCTTTTTGCCTTTATTTGGATTCTTTAGAGCTGATAGTGTCTTTTGCAGATTTTGAGATATCTCAGTCAGTCGGGATGTCATTGCACTGTGTATACCTTTTGGTATATTTGAACTTATATTTTTCAAGACCTACTCGACATATTTTGCATCTCTCTTGATTACCACAGAGGTATTTGAAAATATGTTCGAATCTTTAACATTTTCTAGAATATTTCGATCAATCTGGAAAATGGCATTACGCCAGTGGTACCACACTAGCAATCTAATGGTGACATTTTGGAATGTTTTCGTCAAAAGGCACTATTCTTGCATCCCTCGCGACCATTAGTATGGTTCCTTAACCTACTAATTCATTGCTTTCGAATTTCAATCAATGCTAACCTTAGTACTCTATCTGGATGGCATAAAAAGAGCTAGATACATTGTCTTCGCTCGTGTAACTTTAAAATCAATAAAACCACATGACACATTTTTAACAAATAAAAAGAACACATGTTATCTCTTTTTACGTCGTTAATAGTAAAAAGGGGGGAAAAGTTCCGCGATAAACTTTCCCATTCAAAACTCTCCCGTTCGTCAATCGACCCCCTCTCTTTCTCTTTCTTCCTCTAGTTATCTTTGAATGTTAATTGATGAGTCAATAAATTACGATTTCAATTTTTATCTGCGTAAATAATTCTATTTGTGTCATCAATGAATGATCAATATTTATTCGTCGCGGAGAAAAGTGATTGGTTAATCCATTGACGTGATCAGATTCTTCGGAGACTTGGATTTTTAGTAAACTATTCAGATAATCGAAAACGATCGAAAGAAAAACTATCAGTTGGCAGATACTGAAGATTCAAAAGTGAAAATTGAGACGGATTTTTTAAATGTAATTTCCGGAAAAAGAATTAATTGAAAAACAGAACGGAACGAAGTTTTTGGATAAGTTTTTCTCAGATTCGAAGTAATCAAATTTAAAGCGGATCAGAAAGAATTTCTGTAGTAGATTTACTTTTTCATATTTGGTACCCATATATGTAATAAGAGAAAGTATTGTATTCTTGGTGATTTCCGGAATTTCAGATATTGGCATTTCTGGACGCTTTGACGTCCCCTGAGTTCAAAAAACATATTTTTGGAATCTTGTCTGTCTGTCTGTCTGTATGTGTGTGTGTATGTATGATGTATGTACTCAACGTTTTTTTCAAAAACTATAAATAGTGGAAAGTTGAAATTTTGTATTTAGGTTGGGTCCCTTAAAAAACTCGCGACCACGTAAATTTAATCAGAATCAGTTAAGGTCAAAGGGCACTTACACTTGTCACTTTAAAGTTTTTTTTTGATTATCTCAAAAACTTGTACTACATTTTTTTTAAGTTTGTCTATTTATTACTATTAACTACTACTATTATTACTATTACTACTATTACTACTATTTAATTCGTAATGAATGCCATTATCGCTATCTTGACTGATCTTCTGCGAAGGTCCATTTACTCTTGTAAATTTTCAGTTTTTCTCAATTTTCTCCAAAACGGCTTTACCGATTCTTAACAAATTTTAGATTTGAATTAACCTAACTAATGGCTACAGCTTTTATTTGAAACATTTTTTTTTCTAAAACCTCCCTAAAAGGCACTTCAATAATGTTGTCATGAAAATTTCGTCCATTCATATGAGGATGCCTTACGATGTTATACATCGCCATTTTTAAACGGTATTAAATGTACATTACAATGAAGTTGAAGGGAACGCTCGAATTATCAAGTTTTAAAATGGGTTTATTTGGGCATTCTATGTAATGACTGATATCAAAAATGGTTATTTCTTTATGCTTTTTTTATTACTTTTTCTCGTATCTCTCCAAATATAACTGTTTATTTTTGAAAAGTTCGAGGTAGAAATAAGTTTAGTGATTCAATTTCACATACACATGATTGGTTACATTCCGAAAAATATATTATTATTCATGCAAAATCGCAAAAAATAAAAATGTAAAATGTATAAAATAATGAGAAGAAAACTGGAGTTTGGGAATTTTGTTCTAGTACGGTACGACATTCATCGGCTACTCGAATAGACGCCCTTTAAATTATACCTGAATAAATGTGTTGATATTGTAACGGAACGTCGCGCCACGAAATAAACGCAAGTCGGGGGGAATGCGTTTCCGACGAATCGATTCCAGTTCTTAGAATTCCAGACTGTTTCGGTCGAACAAGTTCGTAGAACGAGAACAGAGGTAAAAAATCTTGAAAATTCGACCAATTCGCACAAGCTTCAAATTTTGCACACGGCTTCATAATTACACAGGAAGCTTATGTAAACTATTCTGCCAGCTTGAAACGGTGCGAAAAATGTTCTGCCAAGCAAGTGTTGGATACCACGAAATTCTTAAAAATCACCTCGAAATTGTAAGTTAATTTGGCAATTTCCCCGCATTTTTTGGTCAACTTGAAGAGACTCATCCCTCTAGTGTTTTCGTTAAAATTCAATCAGAACGTGGTATCAGTCAAATTTATTCAGAGAAATTCTAAGTAATTCGAGTAACATCATGATACTGCCTAATCCCGTTATGTTACATTAATTCTATTAAATTGTGGTTGAAATGTTGAATTTGGCGATGTTATGGCTTCCAACGAAGGGAATTGACAAAAAAAAATTATGAAAAAAAAAGTTAATATTTAGTTTGTTACTATTATCGTGTTTTCCACATCTCTACAAGAACACCTCGAGAGATTAAAAACTGTCTTCCAGAGATTAAGAGAATCCAACTTTAAAATACAACTGGATAAATCGGAATTTCTTAGAAAAGAAGTCGCTTATTTAGGTCACGTTGTCACACGAGACGGAGTACGACCTAATCCAGACAAAATTAAAGCTATTCAAAATTTTCCACTACCAAAAACTCCCAAACAAATTAAAGGATTTCTCGGACTTTTAGGCTACTACCGGCGCTTCATTAAAGATTTCGCTAAGTTAACAAAACCGTTCACTAGATGTTTAAAAAAGAATGCAAAAATTGAAATAAACGACGAATATTTGTCTTCCTTCGAAACTTGCAAAAATATTTTAACTAATCAGCCAATATTACAATACCCCGATTTCAGTAAACCTTTTAATCTCACTACCGATGCTTCAAATGTCGCCTTAGGAGCCATACTTTCACAAGGAATAATAGGAAAAGATCTACCTGTAGCATACGCGTCCAGAACCCTTAATGACTCAGAGCAGAACTACTCAGCAATAGAGAAAGAATTACTAGCGATAGTATGGGCAACCAAATACTTCCGACCATACCTATACGGAAGAAAATTCAACATTATTACCGACCACAAACCCTTGCAATGGTTGTTCTCTTTAAAAGACCCAAATTCGAAACTGCTGCGTTGGAGAATAAAGCTTGAAGAATATGACTTCAATATAATTTACAAAAAGGGCAAATTAAATACAAATGCAGATGCTTTGTCCAGGGTAGAAATTCACGCAAAGGAAACAAACCCATTTTGGGAGAAATTAGACGAAAACCTGCGAAACATCGAAGGCTTCGATAACCCTCATATAACATTTCAGCCAAATTCTCCGCCCACATACCTAGATTTAGACACCCAAAATTTAACCGACAATAACAACCCTAGTCAGAACTATCATACTAATTTAAACTCAAACGATATTGACGCAATCTCTATGGCAGTGAATGTTGATGAAATAAATCAAGACAATGCTTTCGAAGACATTTCAAACGAGCAACCGGAAGAACCATCAGAAAACGTCGAAAATAACAAAGAAGAAGAATCTGGTAATACAATACACTCAAATAATGAGCAACACCCTGTTGTTGACATTCCAATAACGGATTATCCTGTAAATTATGGCCAAAATCAAATCATTATCAGTTCAGTTTTACACTCTCCATCCGTACCAAAAATAACATTCCTCTTTGAGAAGAAACAACGTATTTCGGTACAATTTTCAAGAAATAAATTTGAAGAAGATGTTGTAAAATTCATAAAAGATTACATAGCCCCTGACATTCAATTCATGACATGAATCCTGACATTCAAAAAGAAATTTTAAATGGCCGTCACTTAAATTTAAAAGATGTAAGAAGAAACTACTCGACGTTACCGACAAGAATGACATTCAAGACACGATAAGGAATTACCACGAAAGCAAGACTAATCATAGAGGAACGGAAGAAACTTTACAAAAAATAAAAGAAAAATATTACTGGCCTCTAATGAAGCAATCCATTCAAACTTATATTAATGAATGTGAAATATGCCAACAGAGTAAATACGATAGAAAACCAGTTAAAATGACTTTAAACATTACCCCAACTGCTTCAAAACCTTTTCAAATAATCCATATAGATACATTTACTTTCGAACAAACCAAATTCTTAACACTTATCGACAGCTTTTCCAAATACGCTCAAGCTTATCCTCTTAACAGCAACAATGCAACAGAAATTGCTGACAACTTACTAAAATTCTTTTCCCATCACGGTATTCCGAACATGATTCAAAAATTCAGTTATCATTGAATTACTAGGACTCCATAAAATCAAAATTCACTTTTGCTCCCCAAATCACCCACAGTCCAATGGAATGATAGAAAGACTCCATTCGACCATAATAGAGCATTTACGATTACTCAACACACGAGGATTTTCTAAAACCTCAGTTAAAATGAAAATGATATATGCCATACTTTCATACAATAATTCGATCCACTCTACCACAAAATTGAAACCTGTTGATGTCATTAGCGGTCATATATCCAGTAATGAACCATTTGATTTAGAAATCGACAAATTGTTGTTAAACGAATATGTAAACCAACATAAAGAACGTTCAAAAATCATGTATTCAAAAATAAACCAAGATCTAATGGAAAACAAAGTTCAAGTCGCAGAAAAAGCTAATAAAGATCGAGATAAACCTGAATTATTTGATACTGCTCAAAAGGTATTTGTGAAGAAACATATACGTCAAAAACAAGCAAATAAATTCGAAAAATCTTGTAATGTAACCAACGTCAATCAACAAAGAAAAACTGTTTCTACCGAAACACAACCAAAAATTCACATGAACAACCTTAAACGTCCACTTAAAAAATTATATTCTTTTGATTAACTAATTTTTCATTTTTCCTTAAAACACTTAGCGCAATCCAGATAAGTAAGTATATTAAGTATCGTGTATCTTCTCTCATTTCAGGCTACCAGGAATTCTCGCTACGCAAGAAATCATAACCTCGCGCAATCTCGAGCACAATCCAGGATTAATAGCTCTAAAAATCGGAACAGCAAAATTAAAACGATATTCCCATTCCATCATCCACTATTACGACCTAAATCCCATTATCTTAGAAATTAATAAATTACAATTAAGTACCCAAAATATCACATTTCTGTTAAGTAAAAATCACGAAGATGAGAAGGATGTTTCGAATTACATAAAAGTCGTTAAATTTACGGAAGAAAAAGTTGAATTGAAATTGTCAGAAATTTTACCGCATCCGCAACGGATTAAGAGAGGATTGTTTAACGGCTTAGGCTCAATATTTAAGTCAATTTCAGGCAATCTAGACGCAAATGACGGAGAACGCTATGAAAACTTAATCAAAGAATTACAGTCAAATCAAAACAAGTTATCAGCTAATGTAAAAGCTCAAAACACATTAGCCATCTCTCTCGTAAATAAATTTAATAACACTATTCAGCAAATAAGTCATAACGAAAAACTATTAGAATCGAGATTAAATTTAATAGCATCAGTCATTGAAGGTAACCCCAACAAAGATCTTCACGTACGAGTAGGCATGTACGTCAAAGACAGTTTTATTCAAATTATAGAAATGTATAATATCATTATATCAATTTTGCAAGATATCGAAAATTCAATAACTTTTTCGAAATTAGGTACTATGCATCCTAGTATAATAAAAACTACAGATTTATACAAAGAATTAAAATCGATTGAAAACAAAATTTCCGATCAATTCCCTATTAAAATCAGTTTAGAGAATACACTTGTTTTAGAAAGGGTAATTAAAATCAATTGCTTTGTTTTAAATAATAGAATAAATTACATTCTAAATGTACCTATAGTATATCCTTTTGAATTTGAAATGTATCATCTTTATTCGATTCCTATATATGATGGAAGTCAGTTCCAGGCGATTATTCCAAAAAGTAAATTCCTATTAAAAGATAGATTGCATTACGCTATTACGAATGACGACTGCATGGAGCTATCTCCGAAGATGTTTGTTTGCGATCAAACGGAGCCTCAGGACATCACATCCGACAGTCCATGCGAAGCCCACCTTTTGGACCTCAGAAACGTCTCTAACTGTCAACAAACCCGGATCGTGATTAATCGACCGACGTTCAGAAGACTAGAAGATACCAACCAATGGATCGCCATATTGCCGACAGAACACACCCTTAAACTACAATGCCACCAGCAAGAAGAGATTTTGAACCTTAAAGGAACGTATCTACTCGACATCCCGAGAAACTGCCGGATCGTGAGCCCATCCGACATGATAGTCAACCTGGAACCAGCTACCATTCCGAACCAAGCTGTCCTCTTCCCGAAAATCTCGTTCGGAACACGTACTACGGTTAACGAAACCCTAAAAGTTCACTTGGGAGACCTGAAACTCGACGAACTACAGGAAATTAAAAGAAAATTCATCGCTAACGAGCCCGCCTTAGAAACGACTTCTCTTCACCATATTCCCAGCACCTGGACTGTAGCCCTTTACTTCGCCTTGCTGCTCTTGGTCACCTACTTCTCAATTATGAAATTCGCAGAGATGACCCGCCGACCTAGGACCAACGAGGCAATTGAACTCCAAGACATTCAACTTCCTTCCTGATCGTCGGAAGTCGAATCTGTGAGGGGAGGCGTTACATCAGCTTCCTAGCCATGAAGTGCTGATGTAGCATACATATTCACTATTACATATAAATAGACCGAACTAGTGGGGATAACGGATAACTTCAGTATTAATGTAGCCATTGTAGAGTACACATCTATTTGTAATTTTAATTAATAAACCTTTTTAAAAACGGAGTTTCGGGTATCGAATCAATAAGTCGTGGAAAAACCCCAGGCAGAACGATTTTCGCACCAGTCAGACATGGCAGAATAATTCGGAGTGCCTTCTTTTGATGAAAAGAAGCAGTATTCAAATTTTGGGGTTTGTGCAGATCGGTCAAATTACTCCCCTATTTTGCAATATTGACGATTGTTTATTAACAAAATGGCACCGATTTGGGGTGGCAGAAACTTTTTTTTGTTAATAGTAGGTGTTGTTCTCGCATATGAGTAGCATTCGAAACTTGTGCAGATCGGTTGTTTTTTCCTGACACCAGCTCTCCTACTACTAGTAAAAAGAGCGGAACAAGAAGAATACTTGACTTGAGCGGCCGTACGCGTAATATAAATAAACAAGTGTGAAATAACTTCAGTATTAAGTGTTACCTCTCAGTGGAAATAAATTCTTGTAGTGTTATTTTGAACCCGCAAAAGCATTACGATATAATAGAGTATATATAGCAATATGCTAAATTTCAGAAAAACCGATCTACATACCTCCAATCCTACTAATTTTAAAGAAATGGGCTATATAATTTTTTAATGCTTACAAATGCAGGTTAAAAATTCTGGAAAGACGTTCCCTAATAAAAAGGTACTTTATATTAAAAAGGTTTTTATGGAGAAAAAGAACCCTCCCGCACTTTTGGTTCCCTTGCAAATTCTTTCTCTCTCTATCTCTATCTCTCTATCTCTCTCTATCTCTCTATCTCTCTATCTCTCTATCTCTCTATCTCTATCTCTCTCTCTCTCTCTCTCCCCCCTCTCTCTCCCCTCCCCTCCCCTCCTCCTCCCCCTCCCCCTCCCTCCCCCTCCACTTACCTCCCTCCCTCCCTACCTACCTCCCTCCCTCCCTCCCCACTCTATATTGGAGAAGTTATTGGGAAAATTTCCAAAATCCAAAAATGTCTTGAAAAGTGTCGTTTACAGAGGAGTTACCCAAGATTTTACTTACTTTACCATATGTGGAACAGTGGAATAGATATTAATAGTTTAAAAAAATTCTTGAAGCAAATTTGGAGAAAATTTCCAATAACCGAGAAATAGCAAAAGGGTCTGTGGTTTTTATATACGGAGAAAGACATACCACCGAAACACTGACGCACGCACTCACACATAGATTTTCTAAAAAACATATCTTTTGGACTCACTTTAAAGCGTCTAGAGAGGTGTCCGGTTTTTTCTGACCTATGTGTTTTTTTCCCATGAATCGATAGAGGGGAACGTGGTGTATCCAACGAGACAATTTTGACGGCATGAAATTGAAAGGGCGCTTTAAATTTTGAATTTGAAAACGTGATGACTCATCCGGTTATTTCCCTAGAAAATTTGTTTTTTTTATATGAGCTGGCAATGCTGCACGTTATGATGGAACAATTCAAAATTCAAAGCGATGGCAACTTGCAAGGATGAGTGAAACGTAAACACAAACATAACAGAACCTAACTTTGTTATTTGTTTTGGTGAAATTCGTTGCCTTTTTTTGCATTCATCGTATATTTCCTGGCGACAGTAATATCTGCACTTTAAGGTGCACATTTACTAAGGTTTTCAAGGAGAAGGTAATAATTATATTACTTAAAATAAATCACATCAGTAGTAATGATTACTCCTCTGATATTGTGTAGATCATGGAAGTTAGCTACGTAAAGGTAAAGGCTGATTCTTAGCAAGCTGCCTATGGTGCTTGCACTTCTTGCCTTCTCGCACGTTCTTAAAACATAAAACTTCAGAATTCTAACGGTCTTTTAGGCAAGTCGGCCCTCTCCTATCGCCTTTATATTCCTAGGATAATTGACAAGTTTCATTTGACTAACTGGGTCGATACCTACTTTTAATACCCCAGTGTGCACTGTTGCCGATACACGAAAATATTCAAAAAATGACCGGGTGAGTCATCACGTTTTCAAATTCGAAATTTGAAGCGCCCTTTCAATTTCATGGCGTCAAAATAGTCTTGATGGATACACCACGTTCCCCTCTATCGATTTATGGGAAAAAAACAGTAGGCCACAAAAAACCGGACACCCCCATTACAATATATATGAATGCCTCATATGAGAAAGTAAAAGTTATGACTTATTACTAATAAAGAACATTATTTGTAAATATTGGAATATCATCACTACGAATCTGGTGAAAAAGATTACTTTTCACATTAACAGTCTTCCTAAACATACGTAGTGTTATAGTATCTTTTAACCCTAAAAAGCCATTTTAGAATTAAGTAGATACATTTAAATAGTTGATTATTACGGCTCTCGCGTAAGTGCACAAAAATGCATAAAAAATTGCACGACTAAAACTGTATAGGTGAGGGACAGGGGAGGGGCGGCGATCGTTAATTAACGATACCTCGTTAAATTTTTTACGGCCGGCTGTAAAAGTTCGACCGCCCTGATTGGATCCTGCGTAGGGAATATAAATCGGGAGGAGTTTTACGAGTGTGCATGTACGGGACATCGAATTTTTCAGCGTTTTTGATTTATTTTATGACCTTACGTGAACGTTTTCCAATTTAAATTCATTGCCGCGCGGGAATGAGAAAGTTTCGGTTATGAAGCGAGGCGCGGGCGCGATATGCTCCTTTTAAGTACAAGTCGTTTTGAAATAATCCGCCACGAGGTTCGATTCGAGTCACGAACCTATGCAACCAATAATACAGTCAATTTACAGAAACGATATGAAAATAATGTAGAGAAACACAATTTTTACTTCCTTATATAAGGAGGTACTCATATATAAGAAATATTGTAATATGATCGATTTTACGAATTTGAGTTATTGGCATTTCTAGACGTTTTAAAAAACACCGGTAACCAAAAAACACTGTTTTGAAGAAATGTTCATATCTATGTATTTTGTATGTAATTTTCAAACATCATGAATTTGAAGATGAAATTTCACTTCTGTGAGCTTTAAAACCCCCACCACCCTCCCAGCTGCTCAGTTAAAAACCCTTTATGTTTGAAGCTTTGCCAAGGACCCATTTGTAATAGAATCCTTTTGAGATTTTTTTACAGTGAAACTTTAACACCTGAACTTCAAAATGGCATTTTTTTGTTTGTTACCTTTTGTCAATAACGCATTGGTGAATTTTCCTAAAAAAAAAAACTTCGTTCCGACGGCACCTTTTTTGGTTTGAAATTCGTGTGAAAAAACAAGCTATTTGAATAACAAAAAATAAAACTCTATACGTCAATGCAACAATGTTATTTAATTTATTATCATCCTTTACAGTCATTTTCGATTTAATATTACGTGACCTATTGCAAAAATTAATGGAGCTGGCATAAACAAATTCAATTTTACAAAAAGTATTCGGTGAATGGCTTTGAAATTTTTATCACATATCCACCATAGCACCTTACTTTTGGTGCAAAACATGGAATGAATGACGTATTGTTATTTTTTGAAAAATTATTCATTTAATATAAACTTGTTTCTAAACTTTATTGACCAACAAATCCCCCAAATAACTGTTCCACCTCATTTTGAAAGTTTTTCAAAGCCGTACAAGATGATTATTTCAGTTTTTTTGATCGGGCATAACAATTTTACTAATAGACGAACATGCCCTAAAATCACACTTTTTATGTTTGTTAATAACAAAAAAAAAATGTTTGGCTGACATATATGACTTTTGTTCCTCTAAACTTAAAGTACCAAAAATACCGGTCACACCACTGTCGCAGCCACTGCCCTAACATACTCTCTTTTTTTGCTTATTTCCCTATATTATTAAGCTGGATTTGAGTATTTTTAGGAATAAAAACGATTTACTTGTACAAAATATTCAATTGCTATTGTGCGTCGAAAGACATAAATCACGATGAAATGGACTAATGACCTGACGTCCAAATTCACTGATGGCATGAAAAATGTCATATTCTATGGGATTAAAAAATAACAAAAGAAATGCATTTATCAGAAACTGAAAATTTTCAGCTGACATATGGATGAAATTTTTTAACTAACCACTGTTTTCGTGTATCCCCATGTAACTTAATCTACAAGCTTATTTGTATTTTGCAGAAATGACGGGTACCTATATTAATAATCCGAGCGCTAAATAGTTTACATATTGTAACGAAACGGCTGGCCATAAAGATAAGCACCCGTTGGGAAGTGTCGCTTCTGGGAACTTCGAAACGACGAGAAGTTGTCGAATTGATGGGTTTCCTGGAAGCCGTAGAATATTGGAGAAAGGACCAGAGCGTCGTCGATCTTTCTGGAATTCCCATTGGGCAAAATAAATAGTAGGCCGCAGAGCGAGACGAAAACAGTATTAATATAATAATTAATATAATATAATGATTAAATACTGTAATGCGAGAAGTAAACAACGCGAGACATGTTATATATGTTGTATATGTTATATACAATTAATGTATATAAATTAGAAAATAAACGTTACAATACTTAAAATAACGGCAATTAGTAAACATAAATAAATGGTGCTGATATAAATTAAATAATTGTGAATATAAATTAAGTATTAGTAGATAAGTGTTAGTGTAAGTGGTTAAAATAAATTAATTAAGGCAAGATGTGTAGTTTAGTGATTTTCGCGTAGTCAAAACGTTACAATATAAAAAAAACGAGTTAGTATCTGCTACACACAAAGAAAAAATTAAAAACTAATCAAACTTAAAATAAAAATAAAATAACTAGAAGATATTAATTTTTGGAAGTACCGTTTCTCCGAGTGCATTTAATAGACATTACAAGTTGACACGAAAATCATGACAAATAATGACAATCACGAAAATTTGGAAGATAGATAAGGATATTTTAAACATACACAAAATAGGGAATAAAGGCTACAAAATATATTGCTAACTTTTTGGTAAAAGGTTTACTGAAATATGTAACTTCTGTTAATTCCTTATGAAGTTAAATAATTCAGTCACTATTTTCGACTTATATTTTACGAAAAGAAAATATATGGTAAATCAATAATCTCTTGTACCTTCGTTACATATGTTTGTTTTCCAAATAAATAAGTTTAAGATATATCAAGTAGGTTTATCAATATTAAAAAAAAAACGAAGATTTACGATAAATTTAACAGTTTAAAATTTTACTCCACAAATATACAGGGTGTCCTTCTGATGACTTTAAAACAATACCACATACTCCTGAGGTCAAATTATAAAAAATAGCAAACTGACCTCTATCCAAAAGTGTATCAATACGTTGAAATTGCCATCCAATTTAAAAAAAAATGTTTTACCAATAAAAAATGACTGGTTTTAGTTACTGATATGAAATTTGGGGTATTATTTTTCATGAAATGATCGACGACGACGACATAAACGACGACTATCCATATATAAAGAAAGTCGGATTTCTGTAGTTAATAGTAAGCGTTAATAAATACGTTTGAAATCTTTTATACTTGTAGGTAGTTATACTTTTGTCAGATTTTGTCTCTTCTGTAATTTTGCTTACGTTACGTTACGATTCGCAAGAAAAAAAAACATTAAAGCGTGTCATTACCTATTTGATATTTCCAAAGAAATGGTTTTTATTGTTACAACTGTTTTCAAATAGTCATTGGCTCCATTGAGAGTTCATAACGTGCACCGACGACAAATTAGACCCCCGGATTTAACCGTTGAAAAAATTCTAGACTTTGCAGTTTGCCGATAAACTCCCAAACCTGGGATAAATTCTGCAAAAGGATGAAACTGGGGACAATTGTAGGTCTCAACTGGGTCTTTCGAAATACGAAAAGTTGTAGATTCTCCAGGTCCCGGAACATGGTAAAAAATGGTCCTCAAGTTCCAATAAATCGGTTTTCAGCCAATATCTCCGAGAATGTGGCATTCGGAAAATTTTTGTTTAAATAAAAAAGAAAGATCGGTTCATTAGCTCCAAAATGTTCCTTATGACTTTTTCAGAAAACTCGACAGTTTTCGAGATAACGGCTCCGAAACAGCCGATAACAGCATTTTACTTGTTGCTCCTGCTCTGAACCCAGGAGAGCAAATTCGAGAAATGGAGACAAAAGCGGGCGGACAAATTGTCCAATAACTCGAGTAAAAATGGATATTTTTTGATGATTCAAAATTCACGTTAAAGAGAAAACTCATAGCTATGGTATCCTGGGTCTCGGGCCTCATTTTTATTTTTCTTGAATGTTAGAAACTCCGGCTAAATTTTTTCTTCTTCGATAATTCTCGACTTTTAGACAATTCATCCATATTTTAATAAATAATGGTAATTTAGTCGTGCCTTTCTTGATAATGGGTCTCCAAGACCTATCGAAGGAGCGCATAGAGGTTGTTTCATTTTCGTTCTTTTGCATCCCAATAAAAAGTAACTTTGAATATGTTGATTTTTTGACATTTGTGACATCAATCGGGTATTAAAAAATTGTGAAGCATCGTATCGGTTCCCAATGTACATCATTGGAATGCTTGAAACGCCCCCTTTCCAATGGTTTCTTCGTTTTTTGTGCCAACTTCAACATTCTTGCAACCAACATTCAAAACTCCGGAAATGTCAAAAAATCAACATATTCAAAGTTACTTTTTATTGGGATGCAAAAGAAAGAAAATGAAACAACCTTTATGGGCTCCTTCGATAGGTTTTGGAGACCCATTATCAAGAAAGACCCGACTAAATTGCCATTATTTATTAAAATATAGATGAATTTTCTAAAAGTCGAGAAATATCGAAGAAGAAAAAATTTAGCCTGGGTTTCCAACATTCAAGAAAAATAAAAATGAGGCCCGAGACCCAGGATACCATAGCTATGAGTTTTCTCTTTCACGTGAATTTTGAATCATCAAAAAATATCCATTTTTACTCGAGTTATTGGACAATTTGTCCGCCCGCTTTTGTCTCCATTTCTCGAATTTGCTCTCCTGGGTTCAGAGCAGGAGCAACAAGTAAAATGCTGTTATCGGCTGTTTCGGAGCCGTTATCTCGAAAACTGTCGAGTTTTCTGAAAAAGTCATAAGGAACATTTTTGTAGCTAATGAACCGATCTTTCTTTTTTATTTAAACAAAAATTTTCCGAATGCCACATTCTCGGAGATATTGGCTGAAAACCGATTTATTGGAACTTGAGGACCATTTTTTACCATGTTCCGGGACCTGGAGAATCTACAACTTTTCGTATTTCGAAAGACCCAGTTGAGACCTACAATTGTCCCCAGTTTCATCCTTTTGCAGAATTTATCCCAGGTTTGGGAGTTTATCGGCTTTCATTTACTGGACTAGTCGCCAGGGTCAGGAGAGTAACCAGTTTAGACAGATTTTTCAATGTGGGTCTCAACCTAAAGATTCCTTTCAGAAAGCGCCTGAGAGTGACGTCCGTCCCGATGTTTCCGGGGAGGATGAGGGATAATGCCGCCCTGTGTGCGTTGAAAGAGCCGTAGGCGCTGCTACCGGTGTCGAAAAGGCTTTGTAGGAAGGTTATAACGTCAGGTACCTTTCCACTGTAGGGCGAGATACCGGTGATGGAACAGAACTCCCACCACTGCCTGTATGTAGTCGAGTATTGGTTGATTGTTGCTGTCGAGAGATGCGACACTTGTTTCGACTGCGGTTGGGGGAGTCTGCTTTAGTCGAAGCGCCTCCCTGATAACTTGGCGGCCACCAGGGAAAGGCTGGACGTCAGCGGGTGGAGTTCTTGGCGTTTACATTTATGGTTATGCTGTGACGCAAATAAGTCAATGTCTGGATTGTCGAACCTCTTTACTAGTTTGTTGTATACTGTGGGAGAGAGAGAGACCCCTCTGTTTCGGCCAGTAGGACTGTGGACTGAAAGTCCGCTCACCAATTTTTGTGTGATGGAATGTAGGCTGCGTGAAGCCACAGATTTCTTTGTTCGCACCACTGCCAGAGCTGCCTAGCAAGTCTATCGAGGGTTGCATGTTGCACGCTACCCATGCGATTAACATAGGCAACGGCCGTGGTGTTATCGTAACGAATGAGAATGTTTTGATTAACCAAAACTTTCGCAAAGCATTCTTCTTCTTTATGTGCCATGTCCGGTCGCCCGAACGCTAGCGATTACTGCAGAGAGCGCGTCTCTATCTTCTGCAACCCTGAACAGGTCAACCATAAAATAATAAAGGTTTATAGAACAGAAAGTCTTATGGGCGACCTTGAGATTTGTTGTCTGACTTGGTCAGTCAAAGGATGGCGCTGTTTTATTAATTTGAGTAGAGAATGTGAAAAGTTTGGCAACCAACGTAACCTAATCAATTGTATTCTGTGCGTCCTGTGCGCTGATCGGCAGATCGAACCTAACCACAACTACGAAGTAATCACATAAACGTGACATTAACTTTTGACAATAAGTGAAGTTCGTTTGTGGTGATTAAATTGAGCGGCTTATTTAATAATGGAGGTAAGGCCTTGTGATGAAAGGAAAAAGACCTATAAAAAATGTGCTGTGCCAGGATGTCCTGCAGCTGCGAATGTTTCGTCTCATCGGTTCCCTAGAGATCCTGATTTAATGGAAAAATGGATACAGCAGATCAGGAATCCCAAACTGCACACTATGGATAGACAAACTATCTACAGGAATCACATGGTGTGCAAAATACACTTCATTCCTGAAGATATTGTCCCGATTGGCAAGAAGGGCATTAAGTATACCGCCTTTCCTGCTCTACATTTGCCACAAGAGACAAATGGTAAGTAACATCTATATTTCTCTATGGAAAATGTGAGATAAATATTTTTGTTAATATTGCATTCATTCACGTTTGTGTAGACTTCGTAATTCCATATGAAGAAGGAAATAAAGAAAATCTGCCTCCAGCAATCATGCAACCTTCCACCAGCCGGGGTATTCCGCTACGAGTATGTGACAAAACTACCCATAGTACCCATCTTACACCTGAACCTTGCGCGAGCCGAGTTATTCAACCAGATTCATTCCAGGAAATTCTTCCTAGTCCCACCACAATTGCCATGGGTCCTGTGACACATAAACGTAAGTTAATGTTAAGTGTTTTGAATGTAACATAGAATATTTACATAAATGTAGTTCGCATCAGTACGATGACAATATATTGCAATACAAAAAAAATATTAATGCCGTATGTTAAATGTTACATGTATTTGTCAATGTTTTTCAATGTTGCAGGTAGCCGGAGGAAAATACTGGGTGCGGTAAATGTCTCCCGACAACGTGACCTCACACCTGTGGCACGATATATGTACCACCAGTTTATTGGTGCCACAAAGCGAGTACATAAACTAAATCGTCAAATCAGCAATATAAGGGACCGGCTGTACATGGCTGAACAGTTTGCCAGCAAAAAACAGTTTGAAAATGTGGCCAATGATGTTACTCCAACAATGTATAATTTCTTTATGAGCCAGATTCGAACTCAATGTAGCAAACCGAAAGGAAGACGCTTTACAACAAATGATAAGCTTTTGGCTTTATCTTTACTGAAAACTGGAGGAAGAGCCTATCGCTTGCTTTCCAAAATTTTTATTTTGCCGTCAAAACGCACCCTTACAAATTTCCTTAATCGTGTTCCGTTTGGACCAGGAATACATCGTCCTATATTTGAGGCAATGAGGGAAGCAGTGAAACGGTTGAAGGTGATGCATAGGCAAGCCATTTTAATTTTTGATGAAATGGCACTTGACAGCAGTTTACATTACCTTCAAAAAGAAGACATTATTGTAGGCTTGCAGGATTCAGGAGACATGCGCATGCCCATCATTGCTGAGTATGTTAACGTCTTCTTCATTAAAGGAGTCAAGAAACAGTGGAAACAGCCTGTGTGTTACATTTTCAGTGGTGGCCCAACCAAAAGTACCATGCTGAAAGAATTTATTCGGAAAATAATACAGGAATGCCAGACAATTGGATTAAATATAATAGCAACAGTATGCGACCAAGGCTCAGCAAACAAGGCAGCGATCAACATGTTCCTAAGGGATGAATCAGAGTATTGCTTGCGGAACAATGTCGAGAATAGGCGTCATGGATTCCGTATAAATGAACAGGAGATAATTCCATTATATGATACCCCCCATTTATTCAAGGGTATTCGAAACAATCTGGTGACGAAAGATTTAGTATTCACCCTGAATGACACGCGATATGTTGCAAAATGGAAACATATTGTGCAACTGTACTTTATCGATATAGAGGATGAAGACAGGTTGACTCCTAAGTTAACAGACAGACATGTTCTTACTGATCAAATTAATAAGATGAAGGTCAAATACTGTACACAAGTATTTAGCCATCAAGTTGGAGCAGTCATGAAAAGGATATTAAAGTGGAGTAAGTTACAGCTTTCATATTTATTACAGATGATATTGTCTGTTTTTGCAAAATTCATTTTAACTTATTTTTTACATTTTCAATTGTATTGCCACTACTTGTTGCAGAAAAGTAAAGTCACATTGATAACTCTGCAATCGTTTCGAGTAAAAATTTATAAGAGCCATTGATTTGTTACAGACGCTCAGACAACAATATCTTTAGATTCGGAGGCAATAGGGACAGCAGAGGCAATTCTATTTTTTGACCAGCTGTTCGATAGCCTCAATTCTATCACGGAATTTCCTCCTCCAGGGAAATCATTAAAAGGTGCTGCAAAGCGCTCCACAGAGCACGTGACATTCTGGAGGCATGCTGTGACAGTATTGAGAACAATGAGCTTCTATTGTTATAAAAAGAAGAAATATGTAAGTGTTCCCTCTCTCACGAACTTGATTTTTACTATCAAAGGATTTATTTACCTTTGCGAAAAACAATTTAGTGAAAATCTCAATTCGTATGTCCTCTTGAGGGGTTTTCAACAGGACTGTTTGGAAAACTTTTTTGGGGCCGTCCGCAGTTATAGTCATCGGCAAACATCTCCTAGTGCACTTCATTTTATATCAACGTTTAAAGCCCTTATAGTCAACAATTTTTTATCTTCTCATTCCATGGGATATAATTGTGAAGAAGATTTTTCCGAAGGAGCTTTAGACAATTTACGTACTTTTTTGACGAGAACCACTTGTGACACTGTTCATTCCAATTTTAAACCTTTGCTTTGTTCTAATGTTTCAATACACAAAATGACGAAAATTGGGCAGTGCACTAGGACATATATATCTGGTTATATTGCCAGATCATTAAGAAAAAAAGTAAAGTGCCAACACTGCATACAAAAATTTTTAAAACGTAACAACGATGACCATTTAGATTTCATCCAAGCACGAACATTTCAACATTGCAAGTTAACAATTCCTGGCACGTTTTTTACACATATTGTCGACAAGGCAATATCCAGGTTGTATTATTTGATTCCCAGAGTGTGCCAGGAAACGATCATTAAACAAAAGTTGGTAACAACTTTACGAAATGAAATAACTGGAATTGAAGGATTAAACTGTGAGTTACATAAGGATAATCCTACGGTTTTATTGAATCTAATTGTAAAATGTTGTTTATTTTGGTGGTGTAAGCGTGTAAATTCTATATTAAGGGGAGATGAAAAATTTGCGCGATTTGTCAAATCAAACCCCTTGCGATCCTTTATTGACCCAATAAAGATGCAAGCGTTTCAGAAGTATTCAAAAAAAAAGAAACAACAGTACAACGTTTAATACTTCATTATAGTAGTGATTAATGTTATTCTTATTGTTGATCTGCTGTATATGTACATTGTTTTTTTTATATTCCATGTAAAATGTTAGTTCTAGTGTAATTCTAGAGATTGAAATAAATAAATAAATATAATACATTACAGTTGACTTCTTTACACATTTTCTTTCATCAGTAAAGATATCAACTTCTTCGTACCATTACTAGATACATTTTCAAAGTGTAACAAGTGCAAAATGTAGCGAAATATATCATTTGTTACACATTTCATGAATTATGAGACGAAAACGTTGATATCTTTAATAATAATTGGCTTGTTTCTGCAGCGATTGGGAATGGTTTCGAACTGTCAGAGTAGTTTTTACTACGCGTGCCTCTGACAGTTCGAGACCGATTCCAATCGCTGCAGAAACAAACCTATTTCACACAGCTGGAAGGACGAAACCTGTAAAATCTGTTACCATCGTTTTAGTTGCATTGGTTAGTCACCGACAGCGCTGCAAAAAGTTGCCCCTACCGAACATTGCAGTTTCTGTTCTATAACCAGGTCAACAGCGTTCCGGATGCCTGTCCATTCCCTGATGTTTCTCAGCCAAGAGATTTGCCTTCGTCCAACACCCCGCTTGCCTTCTATTTTTCCTTTCATAATCAACTGGAGAAGATGATACTTTTCTCCGCGCAGGATGTGGCCAAGGTAAGCAATTTTGCGACATTTTACTGTGACCATTATTTGTCTCTCCACCCTGGCTCGTCTCAATACTTCTTCATTGGACAGCAGATCAGTCCACGGAACTCGCAGCATTCTGCGATGAATCCACATTTCGAATGCTTCTAGCCGATTCATTGAGCTAACCTTTAAGGTCCAGCATTCCACCCCATACATAAGAACTGACCAAATAAAACACTTCACCATTCGCTGACGCAATTTAAGGTTCAGGTTATCGTCACAAAAGAGTGTTCTCATTCGTTGGAAAGTTGTTCTTGCCATTTCTATCCGACATTTTATCTCAACTTCGGGGTCCAAGGTGTCCGTTAATATACTACCCAGATATTTAAACTGGCTGACACGTTCTATCACCTTCCCCTTAAGATTTAGCTGTTCGTTCTCGTATTTATTTCTGCTAAATATCATAAACTTGGTTTTTTTTACATTTATGCTAAGCCCGAACTCTTGACCAGCCACACTGATTTTGTTTAATAGTTGTTGCAAGCCATCCATGATATCGCTCAAGATAACAGTGTCATCTGCATATCTAATGGTATTTAGCAGAACGCCGTTTATTTTGATTCCGTACTCCGCCTCTTCCAAGGCTTCTTTAAAGATTTTATCGGAGTAAAGATTAAACAACAGCGGTGAAAGAATACAGCCCTGTCGTACACCTCTTTGAATTTTCACACCAGATGTAGTCAGCACACCGACTCGAGCTTCAGCTGTTTGTCCCCAATATAGATTTTCGATTATACGGATGTCCTTATCATCCAATTGGATTTCTCTCAACATACGTATCAATTTAGAATTTTAGAAGAAATTTAGAATTTAGAAAGAATTATTTATGCAGACATTATGTTTTGGCACCACCATGAGAAATCGCCAGAAAGGTACTCTGGTATCACCCATGTTGTTGTCAAAGTTGTCATTATTTAAGCGAAGGGCCTGGACCTTCGCTCTTTCGAACCATTTCGTATACAACCATCCGTATTTAATTCCCGGGCACGCCGAGCTTAAAGTGCCAGTGAAACGTGCAAATTCACGATTTTGCAAGTTTCCTTGGAGCGGAGGGCGTTTATCCAATTCAGAATTTTTTCTTTCTTGGTCGTCGGGAGTTCGATTCGCATTGTCGACGAATCGAGAATGAAACCCAAAAATTTACATGTTCTGGATGGATTGGGGGAGCTTTTCTCTAGATTGAGTATGAATCCCAAGGATACCAATAACGCAGTTGCTGCTATTACAAAGTCCCGACATTCCGCGTACGAACTCCCGATGAGAAGTAAATCGTCAAGGTAGCTGACGCATATTATATTTTGATCTCGCAGCCTTTGGACTACTGGCCTGATTAAGGGTGGTATTCAGAAACGGCACTTAAATATTTCTTAAGTGTTCCTTAGCTAAGTTAAGTTTTTTCTTAACTTAACGGTAAGGAGCGATTTGTATTCAGAAACGTCACTTAAATAAATCTTGGCTGAGAAATTTTTAAGTCGCTATTTTTTCGTTTCGTGTCAAACTCTGTCAAAAACATAACCTACAACCTATATTTTTCATTGTTTACATTTGGGATATTTGGTTAATTGTTAATTTGTTGAGTCCTAAAGGTCCTAAAATTGAGCAGTGTTGTGACTGTGTACCTGAGACGGTATACCTGGAATTCCAGGAAAACGTCGGGCGTGTATTGAAGGGAATATGGTTATTAAAGGGACAGGTGGTAAAGGTATTAGGAAACTTCCCGGGAGCGAGCAGGGGCCCAGCAGGAGCCCCTAGCAGGACAAACTCGAGAAGGAGCACCCGATGCGGCGAGGCCGACGACCCACTACACCGTCAAACGGATCCCAAGGCAGCCCAGCTGCCGATCCCAGTCCCCAAAGATGACGATGGCCCCGTGACCACCAGGACGAAACGGGCCTACATACATGGCTGAGTCACGGTTTTTTGTGGTTTCCTGTGACCGTAACCAGAATTGGCAGCCACCACCAGAGGAATCGAGAAAACCGCAGCCTTCCCCCTCACCAGCATGCTAGGACCATTAGATGTAGCACAAGATGATATTGTAACATATGCACACATGTTGCAGATGACGCTTAATAAAGATATTTAAAAGTAAAACGGATTAGGAAACAGGTAGTGTTCAAATCACATTAACGAGAGAGAAATACACATAAAGGACCACTTTAGAAGAATAGGGGAAAGACGAGTTAAATGATAGCGATGGTCATTTCAGTAAATTTAAAAGAACAGTACCATTTCTAGAGGGTAGAGATGTGGGTAATTCTAAGTAGGTATAAAGGCCCCACTGCCTTTTTCTACTCATTTTTAATCGTGCGCTTCAAGTTAGAGGACGTTGAAATGGAGAAGAGAAGGATTAATTTTACCCTCAGTGAGAAGGCGTTGCTTAAGGAGCTGATGGCAAGGAATTGCAGCATTGTTGAATGCAAACGTTCGGATGTGGTAACTGCAGACTCTGACTGGACTCTGTTGTGACGAAAGTTGTTCTAAAGGAGTAAGGGGCATTCCTCGTTGATCTTGTACCTCTGGAATTTGTGTTATTAAAGGGAGAATAACATTAACCACACACTCTTTCGTAATTGATAGCGATTTTTAAATTCGAATTCGTCCAATTCAAAGAAAGGCGTTTCCCTAATATACCTTCGGGCACGTACTGGGCGGTGATTTCTTTCGAGAAACTCATCGAAATCATCATTTTCATAATAATATCGCTCAATTCTCCGAAAGTCATCGAAAGCGTCGTTCTCAATTTCAAACATCTTCAAAACAAATAACGAAATAACCTCTACTTTAATCGACCTAACCTCAATGTTTCGGCTAAGGAATACTTAAGGTACCTATCGAGCTACCTTAAATATTTCTTAAGTATTTTTTAAATGTAAGACAAAACTTTACTAAGGAGGATTAGGGAATAGAATTAAGTGGGAGAATGACGTTACTTAAGAAATACTTAGGAATTATTTTAAGTTAAGATTTCTTTCTGCTAAGGAAGGTTTCTGAATACAAATTCGGACTTAAGGAACCACTTAAGTTAAGAATATTTAAGGAACGTTTCTGAATACCACCCTAACTTGGTTAACGCATAGGTTGCCGATGCCAAGTCAAATGCTAAGCAGGTAAACTCGTATAGGATCTCTTTGAAACGGAATCTTAAATATTTTCTATGATCTTCAGCGATGGCTATCAGGAAATAAGCGTCCTTTAAGTCCAAAGAGGCCAGGAAGCAACCCTGTCTCATGAGCCGCAAGGCTGTTCTGATGTCCTCCATTTTGAAATGGGGAGCATTGATAAAACCGTTCAAGCGAATTAGATTCAAGATGAAGCGCTTTTTCCGTTAGCCTTATCGGCCAATAAGATTCCGGATATGAACTGGTTCAAGATAGGTGTACATTTTTTAATGGCTCCCAGCCTAATTAGGTCCTCGACTGCATTTGCCATTTGTCTCTCCTCCCTAACCGACCGTTTGAACATGTTAGGAAGCCTGAATTGAGTAGGTGGTTCAGTTAGGGGCAGTTTATAACCCCGAACGCATTCGCGGACCATGGCATTAGCCGGCAGCGACACCCACCTGTCATAAAACTTTCTGAGGCGTCCAGGATGACAAATACCTACCTGTGTCAATGCTTCTTCTACTTGGTCCTCTGGAAGTCTCTGGAGGGTTGCCCGCGTGAAGGCCTCGTCTCCCTCTGATGACGGGTCGGGCGTTGGCGGTTTAAAGGATAGCTGGTGGATGGCCCACTAGGTGTGCCTTTTTTCGTGCGAGGCGCCGCCGATTGCCTCCCCCCAGTGTTTAAATTTCTAGGAGCGTTGTAGGTTGAAACAGAGGATTTCAGACTTCTTTTTCAGGCTTTTTCAGGCACTTTTCAGGCTTTTGGCGGCTGTGATTTTTGACATTAAATCCGCGCCAAATAGTAAGTCAGTAGAGAGGCTCTTATCGACCGTTTCCTTCATTGACTTACTCAGAAGAGGAGTAATTAGACTGCGACGAGTCATCGTGATATTGTGGAAGAGGTCTGTAAGGATGCGGCCTGTGTCGGCTAGTCCATTTAGGACATCCTTTTTTATATGGCTAGGGACCTGGTCTCATTCGCGCAAGATGAGGGTAGTTGTCTTTCCCAGGGCGGCAATTCCTCGACCCAGCTGATTCTGTCAGGTAGTGTACCATGCGTCTCGAGTAGCATGGGGTGCAGGTAGGATAGATTTTATCGCTGCATTAACCATAGGGACATTTAAGAACGTACCACCGGTCGGTAGCCTATATCTTTCCAGTAATGCTGTTAATTCCGGTTGTGACAACTCATTAGCGATGGTATGGTTCCACCTACTACTCAGCGCCGGGTGCAGGCTAAAGGATTCAGTTCCTCGTGTTTCGGTTCGGTTTTTCGTTTCGTCCATGCGTGTTAGAGCAGAGTTAAAATTCGGCAGATCCGTCCCTGGCGGGACAAACGAAGAGCGCCCTGTCTCACGTGACTGGGAACGCTTCGAGCGAGTGAATAACGTCTCTCGACGTACGGGTGTGAGAACGTGTAGAGCGAGAGCGTGTATGCGAACGTCGTCTGCTCCTATGGCGGCGACGTTTCTCAACCTGCCTTTTCAGCGTTTTGATACGCTTTAACAGCTCCTCCGTGTCTATTTCCGAGCTGTCGGAGTGACGGCGTTTCCTAGATTTTCCCATACCTATCCTAAAGAGGATGATTGTGTAAAAACCAAAGATAAAACGCTTACCCACTTGACGTCGATGTGACGCTGTCGAGCACAAAATACCGAATGAGAATGAGGAAAAGTGGGAGAGGAACTGAGCAGGGATCAGAGGAAGCAGGGACGGATTGCGATTCTTTAAAATATGTGACCTAGAGAGCACGGAATGCCGTACTACTTGTGTGTAAAATAAGTGATATCTTCGGACCGGACGCTGAAATATAATTTAAGTTAAAAATCATTCGTCAAACGAATCTAGAATTATGGAAGTGAAGAAAATATGGAAATGTTTTTTTTTCCTAAATAATAAGTGTAAAACTTGAGTCCTTGAGTAAAAAATTCTTATTAATCAAATCTAAACCTATTATAGTAAATAAATAAAAGAAACTAATAGTAAAAGTATTAAAATATACATTTCATTTTTTTAAATTAGTTAGAGAGAGAATTTTTTATAAAATATTCAGATCAGTATAAATCGGAGAACTCAAGTTCTTCTAAATTTGTTTTGTGACCATTAATATCCATAAAATTAAATAACTTCGAAGAAATATTTTCTATGAAATTAATTGTGTTTTTGTGTGTAGTTAACGTCTCCTTTTTGCTACAAGGCTAATCTGGACGGGACCTACAGTTTAACGTGGGCTCCGACCACGGTCTCCTCGAGCACGGTTGTACCCCCTAAGGCTCTCACCCCAGTTGATACACTGCGTGCTCTACCGATTCAGGGTGTGTGTATCCTAGTCCCGCCCTCCTACAGGATGTCCGATCCTATCCGGCCTGGTTGCCGGCGTGAATAGAAATACATGGAAATTTAGGAAATTTTGGATACATTCTACACACCCCGCAACAGACACAACACCCACGGATTACATGGCTTGATTACATGATTACATACATTCGAACCCACGACGACAGTGACCGCCCGACTCAAAGCCAGCGCATTAAACCACACGGCCACCGCCACCCCACGAAATTAATTAACTTACCACTTGGGTACGCTAATCGCTGCCTTGAAACAGATTCCGTTAAAGAAACAAACAAATGTTTACTTGAAATGGTTGAAATTAAATTGGTTGGACAAGTTAGTACCTATGGCAGTCGAAAATACATTTCAAGGGATTTATATAATCGAGGTGTTGACGCTAGCGCCTACATTATTTAAGGGAATTTTAGGTGAAGAAATCGTGATTTATTGTAACCAAATTTAGGGAATTTTTACATAATTTAATCATTGAAATTAATACGCGTTGTTCTACAAAACAGAAAAATAATTCATTATTAAGAGCGAGGATAAGAGTACAAAACATTATTAGATTGTTTTAACTTTCACACACGAATCAATAACACTAGCGATCGTTTCACGTTACTAGAGGAAAACAATTACAATCGAACGTGAGGCGGTCAAGTTCACTCAGCTGACTAATCATAATACAACGTCTAGGAAACGTGATAACAAGCGCTTCTCGAGAAGGACAGTTTTGTGCAAGGTAACATAACAAATAATATCTCATTCAGCCAATGTAAAATAAGATGTATAAAAGCTCTGAAATTTGGAACAATAAATTAGCATACTTGTAAACGACGTGAAAAACGACGTGTGTTGTTGGTCTTGATTTACGTCACCCCAACCTACAAGCTCTCAGGTTACGCCCTGAGAGTTCTACGAGATCTTCAAGATACGACAACTTCAAACTTCGAGAACTTCAAACCCGGATCTGCACGATACGCCCTCAGATCCAATCCCGGAGAAGTACGTCACGCTCTCTCTCCACACGACTAGAACTTCAACTTCAGACCTGCACGTCAGGCCCTCAGGTCACATCGGAGAGCACGTCACGCCCTCTCGCCATTCAACTAGAACTTCAACTCCAAGAACTTCAAGAGATCACGTCACGCCCTGATCTCCAATCTACGAGACCGTCTTCAGCCTTACAACCTGGAGACAAGGACCCATCTTCAATCAAAGCTATTGCTCTTCATAACCTCTTCATTACCTAAATTACGTGTTATGTGTTGACGATAATTCATAATGTTAAATTTACAGTATACTGAAAACATTTACAAATAATTACAACAATGCAAGGGAAAATTTGCATAATACAGGGATATGACGTTTGTTAAAAAAAGGATATGTCAAGGAAAACGTGCTAAAATAAGATCTAACTGCAATGTGCTTTTATTACTCCTGCACAATATAGGGCGTTGTAAAATGTCGGAGAAAAATCAGAATTATTTTAACACCCTGCATTCAATCAAAAATCAATTTTACTGAATATTCTGTGATATTCTAATATTGCTGAAGGGCGAGCCCTTAATACAAAGAGAAAAAATATTACGGATCGGACCAACCACTCAAACAGAAACTGATATCAAACATCCTAAATTTATGATTAAGGGTTAATTTTTGTGGTGTGTGTATTGCCGAAGTACCACAATTCGGTTCCGATTGTTATGGGGCAAATTACAAGTATATGCGAACTTCAATAACAATTGAAAGGGTGAGTGGACAAAGAAGATGTGTTTTATTTTTTTACCAAAATTGAATTATTATAAATGAAGGAGGCACGTGTTAGTCTCTTTTGTAAAATTGCTATTAGTAGCTGTTTTAGCAGTAGCAATTAATAGCACTATTAAGCAAATAATATGTAATATTATTGTATTATCAGTGTTTAATTCACCATATTGCTTCATACTTTAATAACGTCTTGGGCAATCGTTAGCATTCCTATTGGCCATGCTAGCCTTAATGTTATCAATATAATTTTGGCACTTCCATGGAGTCAAAATCTTTATCAATATTGGCATAATAGGTGATGGATGATGAGTAATTGTTGAGTGCATTCCAGTTATAAACCCAGTTGTAGTTACAAGTCTCATCTACCGCCATGTACAAAAACGTCGACTAAAACGCGTATCGCGTGATGGCGATGTTTTGGTTTTTTAATAAATAGTGCCAAAAAAACAATGACGGTTCCTAAAAGCACACTAAATGGAAAAGGGAAAAATATTGTAAACGTAAATATTTAATTTATTCACGATTTCTGCAATTCGTATCAGCACAATTATTTCTAGCCTCCATTACACAACAAAGCCAGACTGACTAGATTTGTTCCGAAAATAATATAATTAGTATTTTCATAGAAGCTTTACTTTTAGCAAGTGGTATGACTTTATTGTAATATAAACCTCTTTTTTACAATGTTTTGTTTTTTAATTTGGTGAAAATCTGAGTGGTGTTATAATTGAACCACTATTGTCACCAAACTGCAAAATAAATATTAACGATGTTGTTCGCTCATTTTTGGTACATTTTCGTCAAATTCGTTTAATTTCATAGAAATCTTCGTGTCATGTCGGTCGTTCAAATGTTTGGATGCCGTGACTGCTGTGACTCCTTGGCCAGCGCTATATTCCCGACTTTCCTATTCTTTTCTGCCATATCTACAGCCGAAAATCTTTACGGGTGTGAAGATAGCCACATCCACAAATTTTGTAGTACGGTAAAATAGGTGCTATTTTTTAGTATCAAAATTTGTGATAAAAACGTACTAGAAGAGACTGTTTATTACTAATGAATGGTATCCGATACGATTTACCGCCCTAGCTATCGTTTGGGGGTTGGTACATGGAGTAAATGTACAAAAAATCGAAACAAAAATTATTTTAACCTCCCCAATCAATTTTTACACTGAAAATTTTTATCGGCAAATATTCATTTTTACATCATGTATCCCTCTGAAACAGTTTCAAGTCAAAAATCAGGGGATGCAATGGTCAAAAGGGGGTTAATACGTTCCATATGGAAAAAAATATTTAAGTATCTAAACCAATTTGTACATCGAAATTTTTTGTCTGGAAGCATTCCTTTGTACATAGACTACCCCCCTGAACTAGTTTCAAGTCGAAAATCAGGGGATGCGATAGTCATTCGGGGGTTGATACGAGACTTCACCTCGAAATTTCGTACTCTGACGTATGGAAAAAAATATTTAAGTATCTAAACCAATTTGTACATCAAAAATTGTTGTCTGAAAATATTGCTTTATACATAGACTACCCCCCTGAGATAGTTTCAAGTCGAAAATCAGGGGATGCGATAGTTATTCGGGGGTTGATACGAGACTTCACCTCGAAATTTCGTACTCTGACGTATGGAAAAAAATATTTAAGTATCTAAACCAATCTGTACATCGAAAATTTTTGTCTGGAAATATTGCCTTATACATAGACTACCCCTCTGAGATAGTTTCAAGTCGAAAATCAGGGGATGCGATAGTCATTCGGTGGTTGATACGAGACTTCACCTCGAAATTTCGTACTCTGACGTATGGAAAAAAATATTTAAGTATCTAAACCAATCTGTACATCGAAAATTTTTGTCTGGAAATATTGCTTTATACATAGACTACCCCCCTGAAACAGTTTTAAGTCGAAAATCAGGGGATGCGATAGTCATTCGCGAGTTGATGTTGATACGGGACTTCACCTCGAAATTTAGTACTCTGACGTATGGAAAAAAATATTTAAGTATCTAAACCAATTTGTACATCGAAAATTTTTGTCTGGAAATATTTCTTTATACATAGACTACCCCAATGAAACAGTTTCAAGTCGAAAATCAGAGGATGCGATAGTCATTCAGGGGTTGATAATAGATTTCATCTCGAAATTTCGTACTCTGACGTATGAAAAAAATTTTTAACTATCTAAACCAATTTGTACATCGAAAATTTTTATCTGGAAATATTGCTATATACATAGACTACCCCCCTGAGATAGTTTCAAGTCGAAAATCAGGGGATGCGATAGTCATTCGGTGGTTGATACGAGACTTCACCTCGAAATTTCGTACTCTGAAGTATGGAAAAAAATATTTAAGTATCTAAACCAATCTGTACATCGAAAAATTTTTGTCTAGAAATATTGCTTTATACATAGACTACCCCCCTGAGATAGTTTCAAGTCGAAAATCAGGGGATGCGATAGTCATTCGGTGGTTGATACGAGACTTCACCTCGAAATTTCGTACTCTGAAGTATGGAAAAAAATATTTAAGTATCTAAACCAATCTGTACATCGAAAAATTTTTGTCTAGAAATATTGCTTTATACATAGACTACCCCCCTGAAACAGTTTCAAGTCGAAAATCAGGGGATGTGATAGTCATTCAGGGGTGCATATGACACTTACCTCGATCCCCCGAATGACTATTGCGTTCCCTAATTTCCGACTTGAAACTATTTCAGGGGGGTAGTCTGTGTATAAAGGAATGCTTCCAGGCAAAAATTTTCGATGTACAAATTGGTTTAAATACTTAAATATTTTTTTCCATACGTCAGAGTACGAAATTTCGAGATGAAGTCTCGTATCAACTCCTGAATGACTATCGCATCCCCTGATTTTCGAGTTGAAACTATCTCAGGGGGTAGTCTGTGTACAAGGGAATGCTGCCAGGCAAAAATTTTCAATGTACAAATTGGTTTAGATACTTAAATATTTTTTTCCATACGTCAGAGTACGATATTTCGAGGTGAAGTCTCGTATCAACCCCTGAATGACTATCACATCCCCTGATTTTCGTCTTGAAACTATTTCAGGGGGATACATGATGTAAAAATGAATATTTGCCGATAAAAATTTTCAGTGTAAAAATTGATTGGGGAGGTTAAAATAATTTTTGTTTCGATTTTTTGTACATTTACTCCATGTATCAACCCCCAAACGATAGCTAGGGCGGTAAATCGTATCGGATACCATTCATTAGTAATAAACAGTCTCTCCTAGTACGTTTTTATCACAAATTTTGATACTAAAAAATAGCACCTATTTTACCGTACTACAAAATTTGTGGATGTGGCTATCTTCACACCCGTAAATCTTTATATTCTCCGTTCGACATTTGTATTGTTCACAGGCCTTGTAAATTATTTAAACAAGTGCATGAATACAATGTTTGAACTTTCTTATTTCAAATGGCAGGAGTTTTCCTTATTGAAACGAACAAATAAAGCAGTGATATTTTTTTCAAAAATTGATATATTTTGAAACGAAAATTTTTTAATGTGGGAAACCCTCCACTTCAAATATGAATTGATTTCAATTATAAAGATTTATTTCTTTCAAAAATATCATTTGATAATTTACAATATTGCATTTCAAACATTTGTTACAACAATTCAGATTTGTGATAAATAGGCGACTCCGTTAACACTTTAGAAATCGGTTTTATAAATTATCCAAACCTAAACATCAACAATCGATTTTACAAAAATAGTAATTTATGTGTTTCTCTACTATTACCCTGCGAAATTTCACAGGAAATTCAAAAAAACCTTTTTATTTGTTGTATAAAAGTTATCAATGTATGTAAGTTTGGAAAAATGCTGTTTTTTTTACAATCTTCTCGGAAACATTTTAGGTGATTTTAAAAAAATATTTTTTTTGTTTTGAAAGCGAATCAATTTACTATTACTTTAGTGTAGAAAGTAATTACGTAAAACGTATAGTTTTCGAGATATTAAAAAACATTTTTCTTATTTTCACACATTGTTTATAACAATTTGACAGTCGAAGTTTTGTACGCATTTTGTGTCATTTTATTTTTCACCCTAAAAACAAACTAAAACCTTACCTAACCTGTATTACGAAAATGTCACTAAATAAAACTTTGTAATGTAGTCTAAAAATTAAAACCGCTAAAAACTAAAAGTAAGTAAGTCTACTAAAATCATTAATGACATATTTATTGTTTGTTTTGTATTAAGACACATCTGACCTTTCTAATGACTCTACTTTCTGCATTGGTTAATAGTTATCATTACTCACTGAAGCGATGAGGAACTTGAAAAATCCATCTCATCGTCGTCATAGGGCCCTATAGGCGGCGCCGACTTATCGCAACGTTCGAGGAGCCCATTAACTAATTTTCGAAATGAGCTTTTTGTCTGGAGAATTTTTGGCAAAAATGTAGATAACGCCCTGAAAAGCTCCACTCTTGAGATTGTGTGATGATTAAGGAAGTGATATTATATTGTTCCATTTTTTTGCGGAACGTATGAAACGTCATTAAACAGGTTTTATTGGTGATAATGTGTCCAATTTTAAAAGTAATTTGCCGAGTTCACGTTTCTAATTGTGTATATTAATTTCGAGAATACATTCCATCTGTTTCTAATTGTGTTTTTTCCCGAACACGTCAGGAAAAGAGAATGTTAATGGCGGATAATTATAACGATTAAAAACGAATTTATCGAATGGGTTCCGCGAAACGGTAAATTTCTTTTATACGGAGAATTTTCGAATAATTTTAAAATTTTTACTCTGGAATTTAGTCACTGATTACTGCAAACTTTGTTCTATGGTACTGGGGCAGTTACTTTTTGTGATACGAACTTCGAAAAACTGATAATCTCAACAGGAGACAACGAAGAAATATTTTCATTTCGACCTTAGGAAAATCATGGCCTATCGTTTGCCACTTGGTTTGAGAATTAAAATTCTGAAGAACTGAAAAACTTATTCATATTTACACACTACCGCTCGCTAAGCGTTAATTTTCAATAATTACAATGTTAGGGGGAACGAAAGTGGGTAAAATGTGTTTTGACTCAATCACTGCGGTTTGAAGCAAATTACCTTCTGGATTTTTGTTTACTTAAAATTTCGCGTTCTAAACGGGTGCAGAGGGTTGAAAACGGATTAAATTTGATGGTTGCTTACGTTACCACCCATTAACCCGAATCCATTTTCCCGAATCTAAAATCCTAAATGGCCATTTGCCCGAAAGGACATTTTCCCGAAAAAAAATTCCCGAATGCCAAATTCCCGAATCCAAAATCCCGAACCGCAATTTGCCGAAGGGACATATACCCGGAAAAAAAATTCACTAGTGCCAAAATCCCAATATTTCAGAAACGAACGCAACCCTAATAATTATTAATTCTCCCTGAAAGGGCCTTAACAGGGCCGGCAATTTAACGTACTTCCCAGGAATCGTAAGGGTTATTGCTTTTAAAGCGGCTAATTACTTAGTTAAAAAAGGTAAAATGGTTAAGGTTTAGGTAAAAGAAAAAGAAATGGCCTTTTCCTGTACGCGGTTTAATGCTTAATGCCGCTAGTGCAATATGTTGAAGACACCGACGTTAATGGTCGCGCAGATCGAGGTAGAAGAAGAGTTATACGCTATACAATTCAACAATGGAACCAACATGAAGCGACTGTTGAAGGATTACACAAAACAAATAATTTTAGCCAAGGTTGGCACAACCGATTCCATATCGTCGTTGGAAAATTTGATCCCAATTTATATTGCCTTGACAGAGTTTCAGAAGGAACAAGCTGATAGTGAAACCTCATAGCAGAATTTAATTTAGGAAGAAGGGTAAAAGTAGTACCGAAAAAAAATGGAAGAACATTCAAACTAGAATAATAAGAATAACGCAACGATACCAAGTCTCTAAGAACGATGGACGACGTCTAGAATTTTTTCAAATGTAGGCTGTAATGTTACAATATAATATTTAAATTCACATTTAATTATATAAATATTATTATTATAATTATTACTTGCAAATTAAACTAATATCACAATTGCTTTTTATTTTCGGGATTCGGGCGTAGTTCTTTTCGGGCAAATGGATTCGGGAACATGGATTCGTGATATTAGTTTACGGGTAAATGGCTTTCGGGCAAATGTCCATTCGGAAGTTTAGATTCGGGCATCCGTCCGGTAATCGGTTGCTTAAAATATTTCTATAATACATAAATAAGTTTTGGTATAAAACAGCACTGAAAAGATTTATTTAAAAATAATACGTTTTTATTTATCGATATATTTTGTCAAACGATACAAAGAGATGGGACTAGTTGATTAGATGGGATAATGGAAAATTTTTAATTATATGGTCTGATTTTAAAAGACTAGTTATGGATTTTTGAAAGTCGAGAATAAAACGAATAACATCTGAATTAACAATTGCTTTAATAATTCTCGAATGCGATGAGATACTGAATATATTTTTGCTGTGCAATATTACCCAATGGATCTTTCAAAAAGTGGTTTATAGATTTTTTTAAAATATAATATGTAACTGGATGAAAGCATGTGAAATTTAATTTGATGGTCATATTTTTTGCTATTTATTAATTATTCGATTCCTACAGAGTATTTCTTCGGATTGTTCGAATTGTGCCATCTGAATGATAGGAAGAGTTGGAAACGTTAAAAGTATATTAAATGAGATTTTACAACGAAATGTTTTAGTTTAAATCGTAGACATTTTAGACACTTTTCAGCGATATACTTACTACTCATGCTGAATTCAAATAGTAACACACCAGACATCATGAGACATGTGAAAATAAACGGTTTCTGTAAATAAATTTTTTAATATTGTAATGCGAGAAGTAAACAACGCGACACCAACTACGACGCGTAAAGACAGCTGCACGAATTTTCCTGGAATGTTGTTTACGAAAAGCAATTAATTGGTAACCTTATGAACATTTGCTGCGTAGGCTTCTAGAATGTACTAGAACGTTCTTTATCGGGGTTGGGAGTGTATATATAAGGGGGCTTGTGATCGAGGGAGTTAGTTAGAAGTAGAGAAGCAGACGTGAACGCGACATACGATCCGAAAGCGGAGCAGTACAAATAAATTATGTAGTGTCTAGTCTAGTGTACAAGTAGTTAAGTGTGATAAATAAATTAGTGTTCAATTAATGTAAATAAATTATAAAATAAACGTTACATTGGTGTCAGAAGTGGGATCATGAAGAAGTTACGCGAATTAAAAGTGGCCGAGTTAAAAAAAGAACTCGAGGAACGGGAATTGGAAACAGGAGGGAGGAAGACCGAACTCCAGGACCGACTCTCGGCATTTTTGAAAGAAAATGGCCAGGACCCGGAAGTTTTCGAGTTCGAAGACGATGACATCACGAAGCAAATCGCCGCTCAGAGGGAAGATATTTCTACCCAAATCGCTGCCCAGAGGGAAGAAATCGCCGCCCAGAGGGAAGACATCTCTGCTCAAATCGCCGCCCAGAGGGAAGACATCTCTGCTCAAATCGCCGCCCAGAGGGAAGACATCACTGCTCAAATCGCTGCCCAGAGGGAAGAAATCGCCGCCCAGAGGGAAGAGATAACCGACCAGATTGAGGCTCAGCGTAAGGAGATGGAACAGAAGATCAAGCAGTTGGAAGAACGACTAGAACAACTCAGTAGCGGTGAGGGGAAAGAAGACGAAATTGAACAGAAGACGAAGCAGTTGGAAGAACGACTAAAGCGAGACAGTAGCGGCGAGACGAAGGAAGAAATGAAGGCGGTCGTTCAACAGAACTCGATATCCACCAATCGAGTAACGCCCCCAACGTTCGACGGAAAAATTCCGTGGGCCAGCTACAAGAAGCAGTTTGAGGCAGCAGCGGAGGCTAATGCTTGGTCCCCTCACGAAAAAGCTGTTTCCCTTACGGTAGCCTTACGTGGAGAGGCGTTGGAAGTTCTTCAGACGCTATCCACCGAGGAAGCCGGGAATTACAAGGAGCTGCTGAGGCGACTGGAAATGCGGTTCGGCCAAACACATCTGGAGCAAGTCCACCAATCCCAGATGTCCAATCGCCGTCGGAGATCGAACGAGACCCTGCAGGAGTTCGAAGCGGACGTAGCCAGACTAGTGAGGTTGGCGTATCCCACGGCGCCGGAACAGATGATGGAGTGCCTCGCAGTGCAGACGTTCGTGAGCGGGCTGCGGGACCAGGAACTTCAGAGGGCCCTGAGACTAGCTCGACCGAAGACATTAATGGACGCGCTCGCCATCGCACTGGAGCATGATGCAGCCATGGAAGCCTCCCGCGGCCACGGCCGTGTTCGAGCGGTTACAGAGGAAGTAGACACTGAGAAACTCGTGGAAAGGGTCCTACAGCAGATCATGGAGGTGCTGTCAGCGAAGAAGAAGGTAGTTCGCTGTTGGAACTGTGGCGAAGTGGACCATGTGAAGAGTTCTTGCAAGCGGCCTAGAACAGCGGCGCCGGCAAAAGCCCAGGAAAACTAATGCGGGTCGATAAGAAAGGGGGAACGTCGACCCGTAGCAGCGGAAACCCCCGGGCCAGTACAGCCTCGTTTTCCCACCAATTGGGGAGCGCGTACGTCGATGGCACTATCGACGGGAGATCCCACGCCATGCTTGTGGACACGGGAGCTACGAAGACGATCGTACGCTCGGAAGTTGTGAGGGACCGTAGGAAGATTAGGCCAAGTAGGTGGCAATTAAGAACTGCCACTGGGGAGAAGGCACTAATACACGGTGAAGCGACGGTTAGCATGACGTTGGGACGAGTAAAGTTTGACCATCCTGTTCTCATAGCCGAAATTGAGGAAGACGTCATACTGGGAATGGACGTCATGAGGAATCATGGATTCCAGTTGGATTTCGGACACCGAGTGTTGAGGATCGGTCAAGAAGAATTACTGCTACACAATCGTGACAACTTTGTGTTAGACGTAATAATGGCAGAAGATGTGATTCTCCCGGAACGAAGCGAAACGATCACCTCTACCTGTCTGAGGGGTGTTGTGGAAGAGGGAATTCCAGCCGTAATCGAACCAGAAAACGATGACAATCGACTGGCTCGGGGGGTACTGGTAGGAAAGGCGCTCGTTACTCTCTCAAGGGAAGTGCCTGTGCGGCTACTTAACATCAATCAGTACCCGGTCACCATCAAGAAGGGTACGAAGCTGGGCACATGTATAGCCGCATCAGCCATCGTAAGGGGCGTTAGTGAGGAAGAAAGGTCCAGACACACTCCGCAGGACTTGAAACAAATTCTTTCCCAGACCAGTGCGTTTCTCTCGCCCACACAGAAACAAAAGGCCCACGAATTAATAAATAAGTACCAGGACATATTTACCACCGAGAATTGAAAGCTGGGAAAGACCAAGGTCGTGACACATAAAATTGACACGGGCGAGACACGACCGATTCGACAAACAGCAAGACGACTACCCTTGGCCAAACGGGAAGAAGCCGAGAAAATCATCAAGGACCTAGAGCGGGACGGGGTCATCGAGCCGTCAAGCAGTCCATGGGCCTCGCCGGTAGTACTGGTGAAGAAAAAGGATGGGACTACTCGATTCTGTGTAGACTACCGGCAGGTGAACAGTGTCACCAAAAAGGACAGCTACCCGCTACCACGTATCGACGACACACTCGATACCCTTGCTGGATCCACGATATTTTCGACCTTGGATTTAAAAAGCGGCTATTGGCAAGTCGAAATGGACCCTGCCGATAAGGAAAAGACGGCATTTACCTTCGGTAACGGCCTGTGGCATTTTACAGTCATGCCATTCGGACTTTGTAATGCCCCAGCGACGTTTGAGAGGCTGATGGAGAGCGTGCTAATGGGTCTGACGTGGAAAACGTGCCTAGTCTATTTGGACGATGTCATCGTGATGGGCAAGACCTTCGAAAGACATATGAAAAACTTAGAGGACGTCTTCCAGAGACTGCGAGGTGCGGGGCTGAAACTGAACCCGAAGAAATGTCAACTCTTCAGAAGGAAGGTCTCGTACTTAGGGCACGTAGTGAGCAGAGAGGGCGTCGCCGTTGATCCGGACAAGACAAGTACGGTGAAGGAGTGGCCAATACCGGTAGATAAACACCAGTTGAGGAGTTTTCTGGGTCTCTGCACGTACTACCGACGATATGTCCGGATGTTCTCCGACGTCGCTAAGCCGTTGACAAGGCTCACGGAAGAAGGACGAAACTTCTGTTGGGATGAGGAATGCCAGTCTGCCTTCGACGAGCTGAAGAGGAAGTTGACCAGTGCCCCAGTGCTGAGTTTTCCTCTGCCAGAAGGACAGTTCATCCTGGACACCGACGCGAGCAATGTGGGAATTGGAAGTGTTCTGTCGCAGCGCCAGGAGGGACAAGAACGTGTCCTTGGATACTTCAGCAAGGTACTCTCCAAACCAGAAAGGAATTACTGCGTCACCCGGCGTGAATTATTGGCCATCGTCAAGTCCATCGAGCACTTCCATAAATATTTGTGTGGAAGGAGGTTTTTGATCCGGACCGATCTGCTGCTCTTAAATGGCTCCTCCAGTTTAAGAATCCCGAAAGACAGATCGCTCGCTGGATCGAGAGGCTCCAGGAGTATGACTTTGTCATAGAACATCGGCCAGGACAGAGTCATGGAAACGCAGACGCACTCTCGAGAAGACCATGCCCTGATGAGTGTCCTCATTGTCATAGAGCTGAGGAAAAGTCCGAGAAAGTCTATCGAACGACCGTGGTCGCCGAGGAATGGACACCATCCTTGTTACGACAAGAGCAAGGAAAGACCCGGTTCTCAAAGAAATCCTGGTTTGGAAAGAGGGAGGAGAGCGTCCTGAGTGGCAAAAGGTATCACCTGGTTCGCCAAAACTCAAGAGCTATTGGGCACAGTGGGACTCGCTAGTGGTTGAGGATGGACTACTAAAACGCGTACTGGAGAGCCAAGACGGGACGGAGGAAAGACGGCAGTTGGTAATTCCCTCCAGTAAAATCTCGGAGGTCTTTCGGCACCTTAACGACGGATCGTCTGGTGGACATTTAGGGATCAAGAAAACGCTGCAGAAGGTACGGGAGCGCTTCTACTGGATCAATTGTTCAGACGACATGAAGGACTGGTGCAAGAAATGTACTACATGCTTTGCAAGTAATGGGCCACAAAGACGACCGAAAGCTCCCATGAAACAATATAACGTCGGGAGCCCCTTCGAAAGGATCGCTATTGATATAGCAGGACCCTTCCCTGAGACCGAAAAGGGGAATAAATACAACTTGGTCGTGATGGACTACTTTACGAAGTGGGTAGAAGCGTACGCTCTCCCTAATCAGGAGGCAGAGACAGTGGCCGATGTGCTAGTGAAGGAGACGATCTGCCGGTTTGGAGTACCCATGGAATTACACTCGGATCAAGGAAGAAACTTTGAGAGTGGCCTATTCCGGAGGATCTGTGAGAAGTTTGGGGTACGAAAAACAAGAACCACGGCCCTTCACCCTCAGTCTGACGGCATGGTAGAACGAATGAATCGCACCCTCAACCGCTATCTAGCGAAAATGGTCTCGTCACATCAAAGAGACTGGGACGAACACGTGCCGTTCTTCCTGATGGCCTACCGCTCGGCCGTTCATGAGTCGACAGGACAAACTCCAGCCAAAGTCCTGTTCGGGCGAGAACTTAAACTGCCCTGTGATCTAATCTTTGGCGCTAGACCGGACGAGGACGTTTCGGGGGAAGATTACGTCTCCCGGATGCGGCAAAGGATGAACGAGATTCACGATCAAGTCCGATACCAACTAAATATCGCCAGTGATCGCATCAAAGAGCGTTACGACATCAACGCTAAAGAGGGTGGCTACCAAATGGGAGATCGAGTTTGGCTGTACAACCCACAGAAGAAACGTGGTTTGTCCCCTAAGTTACAGACCAATTGGGAAGGTCCCTATGTTGTGAAGAAACGAATCAATGACGTGGTCTACCGGGTAAGCAAACTACTAAATGGCAAGCCGAGAGTGGTGCACTTCAATCGGTTGGCACCCTATGAGGGATCGCACGATGAGGCGCTATAAAATAAGTAATTTTCGAATTTTTGGCCATTTCTGGCAATTTTTGCCCGCTTTTTCGGCCAATTAACGGAAGGTTTTCAATGCCAAATGATTTTTAAGATCCCTACTATATCATGAAATTGAACCGCCAGTGATGATTGAACATCTTGTCATTTTTGGCCAAAATTGGCCAAATGTGGCCAAAATATTTTTTTGGCCCTGTGACTTTCAAGTACTTCTAAAGACACAAATTCCTGCGCAAACCAGAACATCCTATTACATTCCGTGTATGAGTTATAGCGGTGGCCGCTAACTTAATATTAAGTTAGCCCACCTTTTGTAGCTCCGGCAATTCAAAAGCTACAAAATTGGTTTTCTCGCTACAAAAAAGACACAAAATCTCCACTATTTTGTTTTGCCGGCCTGAGGAGGTGGTCCGCCAACTTTATATACATATATGAGAAAGTCTTACGATGTTACGCATCGCCACTTTTTTAAATAGAACACTGTATTTTATTCAAGAGACAATTAGAGTTCCTCTCAAATGATGTAGTAAGTTGCTATACCTAAATAGTAAGATTTCCGAATAAAAGCAATAGTTTCTTTAAAAGTCGAATCATGTCGCCATATATCATAAGATAGCCATGAAATTTCACCACATTTGGTGAATCAATAGTCAAACGTTCGTGCGTTTATTAACGAAAATTTGATTCGAAAAGACCGAAAATGGAAGGCAATTATTATTGAAAAGTTGTTTTGATAAAATTGTTTATTATTCATGGTTAATGTGATCGAGTTATAAGAAGCACATGCAGATGATTCAATAAAATGTATCTCAATTTACAAACAATTATAATGAGATAAAATTTGTACAAACACAAAATAACTTTATCAGTTATGTGTCAAAACTGGAATCAAAACGAAACTTATCGAAGCCTATACTTTTAAAACAACACAGCTGCATGTATTGCCCCTATTTTCAATAATTTTCATGCATATCCCTAAGTTTCCTTTTAAAGTGCAAAAGATTTAGGCATCAGTATCCACTAAATAAGACCTGCGCCAGCAAATGACGGATTCTATCGAGGAACTAGACGCCAATGAAATAACGGAGGGCCCCACAACTCTATCTACAAGTATCCGATTTTTAAAATGTTTGGAAACGAACGGTGGTAATTTTGTGCAATTATTGTGAAAGGCTTCTAAATTTTTATACATATTATGTTATTGTACATTGACATTGTTAATTGCAATTTTAGTATTAGTATTTATGTAGTATCTTTTTTAGTATTTAGTAATTTTAGTATCTGTTATTTTACGAAATAAATTTTTTTTATTAGTTTAGTATATTTTTTGCTTCTAGTTTTGACCCATAATTGAAGATTTGTATGTATTCTTTAATTAAATTTTCTCTCCTCGTAATTGTCTGTAAATCGGAACACATTTCATTGTGTTTTGCGTGTGTTTGTTATAATTTGATCACACTGACAATGAAAAATAAACGATTTCATAAATATTTCATTGTAGGGGTTATTGCCTTCCACGTTCATTATTTTCAAATCAAATTTTCGATAATGAATCGTATTATTCTTGAAGCGCGAACATAATGACACATTCCATAATATTTCATGGCTACATAAGACAATATAGGGCAAAATAATCCGAAGTTTACAGGAACTTGTTTTTATTTCGGAAACCTGCCTATTTAGGTGAAGGAACATGGATGGAACTTTAATTGTCCTTCAGAATATTTGATTATACCTATACAGGGACTACAGGGTAGTACATTTAAAAAACATTTCCATTCAATTATCATTATTGTTTGTCGAGGACAGTCTCTCATTATATGCGTGAAATTCCCCGACTCGTACCTTTTCCTGTCCATTACCATTATCTAGGCAGACGGAGAGCTTTTGGCGACGAACGGCGATTACCATAAAGGGTGCGTAAAACCCTCTCGACCGTCGGGAGACCCTCCGAGGCGCCATACGCGCCGCCCCCCGTCGCTTTTTGACACTTCTTCTTCGCAAAAGTCAAGTGGTTGCGACCGCTCGACGGGGCCGGAAGTGGAGATTTTTATTGAGGACGATCTCTATAAGGTAAGGAAATGATGTAGATACATGCTATTATACGATAAACGAGCGAAGTGCTCGGAATGAGGAGAATGACATTGTGGGAAGGAAATTTAAAGAGGTATTGGGGGACATAGGTTTATTTTGCCTGTTTTAAATGGCAATGCACTTTTCCTTGGAAGTACAACTAACTTTATGATTCCTTTCGATAAAATCAGTGAACAGTTTTTATCCCGTATTACAACAGGTTGGTGAGATTTTCTTTAAAAATAAAAACTTACAAAGTTTTTCGCCGCAGAAAAGTTGCCACAACACTAAAATTCCACGAATTCATAAAAAGATTTTCTAAAATTACAAATACGTAATGACTTTTCTAAAACTACAACATGTATATGTTCGTACTTAAGCTATAAAAATTACCAAGTGCGTATAGTAAAATTAGAAATCTTTTTTATTCAAATTACAAAATACATTGTAATAATAAAAACATGATATAAAAATTGCTAAAAGTAATCATTAAAACTATTTCAAAATTAATTTATACACATTTGTGTATAAATGTATATATTTATACACGGATTTATAAATAACCAATTTGATCTCACTTTAGATGATTCCCAATTGTTACTTTGGACGATTTGCTTATTAAATTATATCCAGTTTAAAGTGGATGAGTAGAATCAAAAATAAATAAACACTTGTCCTACCCAAATCACCCCAGATTTGCGTGTGTGAAGCATAAACTTGCCATAACCTGTAATCGATGGTTAAAGATGGAAAAGAAATAAATAAGTCAAATTTTTTTGCCATTAATTTTTACTTCTTAAACCAAGATGAGGCATTATTTTCCCAATAAATGAAAACATTGACATTTAAAGTGTGAAAACAATTCTTCAGGCGGAATTCGAGAAAATTTTGAAAACTTACAAATGACAACAGTAGATTGTCCTTTAGAAACGATTTAGTAGAAAATGGTATTAAACTTTATTATACACATTCGATAGTACAATAAATATACAAAGTTAAAAAAATTTGTGAATTTTGAAAAAAATTCCAACAACTGAAAGATGACAAGTTTAAAATGCCATTTAGAGAAGATTTAGCATAAAATGATATTAAACTTTATTACACATTGTAACGTCCTTCCGTCGTCGTCGGCGGCTAGACTAGGACCGAAGGTTGGGTTATTTTTGTAGAATTGGCGAGTTTTCGGAGTTAAATGTCGGTTTACTGAATGGTGCTCTGGAGCTAGGGTTTTAGACTGTTTATCATTAATAGGCCAACCAATAGAGATTTTTCTGCGCACTAAAATTTAACCGGTCAAAACTTATACTATCGTATAGCAGATAGTTCATAGATGAAAACCCACTTTTTAATACATCGAAATCGGTGTTGGGATTTTTATAAACAAATTGTAGTCCAAAAATGCATTTTTTTAATTTTTTGCGGATATTGCGAAAAGTAATGAATGAATACGACCAGTAGAACTTTTGTAGGGAATCATAAAACATAGAAAATGAATTGTTGTACAACACTCGGACTATTTTTCACTGACAACATCCGGAAAAACCCCCGGAAATTTATCTTTCGAGAAAAATTTTTAATTTCGACAAATTTGAGGCTGGGAAAACTATCTTCGGGGTAATGATAGGTAAGATAATTATGCGTGCGGAAGATGGTTTCCGGCCGATGCGCAGTTTTTGCACAATCGCAGTAAAAACAATTTTCGCACCTTTTCTTGCAAAATGTGGATTGTATGGGAAATCATTTTTTCTTAATTCTACAAGCGGAACTTTAAATCAAAGCCAGTTTCTTTACAACGTATATCTTACGTATATCTCGTAAAACGAGAAAAAACAACTGCTATGGTACGGCCATATGAGACGTATGAATTCAAATAAATTACCTAAAAAGATATGGTATTGGAGGCCACAAAAAAGAAGAACTAAAGGAAGACCGAGGAAGTCCTGGAACTCAGGAATAAAGAAGGCAATGGAAAATCGTTTATTCACGGAAGACGCATACGAGGATAAAGAAACATGGAGAGTGGGATGCGGAAGACGGCCATATAGCTGGAAAAAACCGCTATATATATATATATATATATATATATATATATATATATATATATACAAAGGAAATTCACGACTTACCCGTCTAATCCCGTTATGAAGCGGGTAACCACCGACACGTGTTTCTGCTTGTTAGCTTCGTCAGGGTGGTATAACCAAGTTTTTGATTGAAAACGATGTTTGACACTTGGAAAAAAAAAATTTTTACAACTCACAAAGAACGCGAAACAGCAGGCAGCAAGTCGTGAATTTCCGTTGTATAATTTTTCCGTCGTTAATTTCACTGATATATATATATATATATATATATATATATATATATATATATATATATATTGTAATGCGAGAAGTAAACAAAGCGACACATGTTTACTCCTTCAAAAGAATAACTACGACGCATACAAGACAGCTGCATGAACATTTCCTGCGTAGGCGTTCTAGAATATACTAGAACGTTCTTTATCGGGGTTGGGAGTGTATATATAAGGGGGCTTGTGATCGAGGGAGTTAGTTAGAAGTAGAGAAGCAGAAGTGAACGCGACATACGATCCGAAAGCGGAGCAGTACAAATAAATTATGTAGTGTCTAGTCTAGTGTACAAGTAGTTTAGTGTGTTAAATAAATTAGTGTTCAATTAATGTAAATAAATTATAAAATAAACGTTACATTGGTGTCAGAAGAGCGGATCATGAAGAAGTTACGCGAATTAAAAGTGGCCGAGTTAAAAAAAGAACTCGAAGAACGGGAACTGGAAACAGGAGGGAGGAAGACCGAACTCCAGGACCGACTCTCGGCATTTTTGAAAGAAAATGGCCAGGACCCGGAAGTTTTCGAGTTCGAAGACGATGACATCACGAAGCAAATCGCCGCCCAGAGGGAAGAAATTGCCGCCCAGAGGGAAGAAAGCGCCGCCCAGAGGGAAGACATCACTGCTCAAATCGCCGCTCAGAGGGAAGACATCACTGCTCAAATCGCTGCCCAGAGGGAAGAAATCGCCGCCCAGAGGGAAGAAATCGCCGCCCAGAGGGAAGAAATCGCCGATCAGAGGGAAGACATCACTGCTCAAATCGCTGCCCAGAGGGAAGACATCACTGCTCAAATCGCTGCCCAGAGGGAAGAAATCGCCGCCCAGAGGGAAGAAAGCGCCGCCCAGAGGGAAGACATCACTGCTCAAATCGCCGCCCAGAGGGAAGACATCACTGCTCAAATCGCTGCCCAGAGGGAAGACATCACTGCTCAAATCGCTGCCCAGAGGGAAGAAATCGCCGCCCAGAGGGAAGATATTTCTGCTCAAATCGCCGCCCAGAGGGAAGAGATAACCGACCAGATTGAGGCTCAGCGTAAGGAGACTGAACAGAAGATCAAGCAGTTGGAAGAACGACTAGAACAACTCAGTAGCGGCGAGGGGAAAGAAGACGAAATTGAACAGAAGACGAAGCAGTTGGAAGAACGACTAAAGCGAGTCAGTAGCGGCGAGACGAAGGAAGAAATGAAGGCGGTCGTTCAACAGAACTCGATATCCACCAATCGAGTGACGCCCCCAACGTTCGACGGAAAAATTCCGTGGGCCAGCTACAAGAAGCAGTTTGAGGCAGCAGCGGAGGCTAATGCTTGGTCCCCTCACGAAAAAGCTGTTTCCCTTACGGTAGCCTTACGTGGAGAGGCGTTGGAAGTGCTTCAGACGCTATCCACCGAGGATGCCGGGAATTACACGGAGCTGCTGAGGCGACTGGAAATGCGGTTCGGCCAAACACATCTGGAGCAAGTCCATCAATCCCAGATGTCCAATCGCCGTCAGAGATCGAACGAGACCCTGCAGGAGTTCGAAGCTGACGTAGCCAGACTAGTGAGGTTGGCGTATCCCACGGCACCGGAACAGATGATAGAGTGCCTCGCAGTGCAGACGTTCGTGAGCGGGCTACGGGACCAGGAACTGCAGAGGGCCCTGAGACTAGCTCGACCGAAAACATTAATGGACGCGCTCGCCATCGCACTGGAGCATGATGCAGCCATGGAAGCCTCCCGCGGTCACGGCCGTGTTCGAGCGGTTACAGAGGAAGTAGACACTGAAAAGCTCGTGGAAAGGGTCCTACAGCAGATCATGGAGGTGCTGTCGGCGAAGAAGAAGGTAGTTCGCTGTTGGAACTGTGGCGAAGTGGGCCATCTGAAGAATTCTTGCAAGCGGCCCAGAACAGCGGCGCCGGCAAAGGCCCAGGAAAACTAATGCGGGTCGAGAAGAAAGGGGGAACGTCGACCCGTAGCAGTGGAAACCCCCGGGCCAGTATAGCCTCGTTTTCCCACCAATTGGGGAGCGCGTACGTCGATGGCACTATCGACGGGAGATCCCACGCCATGCTTGTGGACACGGGAGCTACGAAGACGATCGTACGCTCGGAAGTTGTGAGGGACCGTAGGAAGATTAGGCCAAGTAGGTGGCAATTGAGAACTGCCACTGGGGAGAAGGCAGTAATACGCGGTGAAGCGACGGTTAGCATGACGTTGGGACGAGTAAAGTTTGACCATCCTGTTCTCATAGCCGAAATTGAGGAAGACGTCATACTGGGAATGGACGTCATGAGGAATCATGGATTCCAGTTGGATTTCGGACACCGAGTGTTGAGGATCGGTCAAGAAGAATTACTGCTACACAATCGTGACAACTTTGTGTTAGACGTAATAATGGCAGAAGATGTGATTCTCCCGGAACGAAGCGAAACGATCACCTCTACCTGTCTGAGGGGTGTTGTGGAAGAGGGAATTGCAGCCGTGATCGAACCAGAAAACGATGATAATCGACTGGCTCGGGGGGTACTGGTAGGAAAGGCGCTCGTTACTCTCTCAAGTGAAGTGCCTGTGCGACTACTCAACATCAATCAGTACCCGGTTACCATCAAGAAGGGTACGAAGCTGGGCACGTGTAAAGCCGCTTCGGCCATCGTAAGGGGCGTTAGTGAGGAAGAAAGGTCCAGACACACTCTGCAGGGCTTGAAACAAATTCTTTCCCAGACCAGTGCGTTTCTCTCGCCCACACAGAAACAAAAGGCCCACCAATTAATAAATAAGTACCAGGACATATTTACCACCAAGAATGGAAAGCTGGGAAAGACCAAGGTCGTGACACATAAAATTGACACGGGCGAGACACGACCGATTCGACAAACAGCAAGACGACTACCCTTGGCCAAACGGGAGGAAGCCGAGAAAATCATCAAGGACCTAGAGCGGGACGGGGTCATCGAGCCGTCAAGCAGTCCATGGGCCTCGCCGGTAGTACTGGTGAAGAAAAAGGATGGGACTACTCGATTCTGTGTAGACTACCGGCAGGTGAACAGTGTCACCAAAAAGGACAGCTACCCGCTACCACGTATCGACGACACACTCGATACCCTTGCTGGATCCACGATATTTTCGACCTTGGATTTAAAAAGCGGCTATTGGCAAGTCGAAATGGACCCTGCCGATAAGGAAAAGACGGCATTTACCTTCGGTAACGGCCTGTGGCATTTTACAGTCATGCCATTCGGACTTTGTAATGCCCCAGCGACGTTTGAGAGGCTGATGGAGAGCGTGCTAATGGGTCTGACGTGGAAAACGTACCTAGTCTATTTGGACGATGTCATCGTGATGGGCAAGACCTTCGAAGGACATCTGAAAAACTTAGAGGACGTCTTCCAGAGACTGCGAGGTGCGGGGCTGAAACTGAACCCGAAGAAATGTCAACTCTTCAGAAGGAAGGTCTCGTACTTAGGGCACGTAGTGAGCAGAGAGGGCGTCGCCGTTGATCCGGACAAGACAAGTACGGTGAAGGAGTGGCCAATACCGGTAGATAAACACCAGTTGAGGAGTTTTCTGGGCCTCTGCACGTACTACCGACGATATGTCCGGATGTTCTCCGACGTCGCTAAGCCGTTGACAAAGCTCACGGAAGAAGGACGAAACTTCTGTTGGGATGAGGAATGCCAGTCTGCCTTCGACGAGCTGAAGAGGAAGTTGACCAGTGCCCCAGTGCTGAGTTTTCCTCTGCCGGAAGGACAGTTCATCCTGGACACCGACGCGAGCAATGTGGGAATTGGAAGTGTTCTGTCGCAGCGCCAGGAGGGACAAGAACGTGTCCTGGGATACTTCAGCAAGGTACTCTCCAAATCAGAAAGGAATTACTGCGTCACCCGGCGTGAATTATTGGCCATCGTCAAGTCCATCGAGCACTTCCATAAATATTTGTGTGGAAGGAGGTTTTTGATCCGGACCGATCATGCTGCTCTTAAATGGCTCCTCCAGTTTAAGAATCCCGAAGGACAGATCGCTCGCTGGATCGAGAGGCTCCAGGAGTATGACTTTGTCATAGAACATCGGCCAGGACAGAGTCATGGAAACGCAGACGCACTCTCGAGAAGACCATGCCCTGATGAGTGTCCTCATTGTCATAGAGCTGAGGAAAAGTCCGAGAAAGTCTATCGAACGACCGTGGTCGCCGAGGAATGGACACCATCCTCGTTACGACAAGAGCAAGGAAAAGACCCGGTTCTCAAAGAAATCCTGGTTTGGAAAGAGGGAGGAGAGCGTCCTGAGTGGCAAAAGGTATCACCTGGCTCGCCAAAACTCAAGAGCTATTGGGCACAGTGGGACTCGCTAGTGGTTGAGGATGGACTACTAAAACGCGTACTGGAGAGCCAAGACGGGACGGAGGAAAGACGGCAGTTGGTAATTCCCTCCAGTAAAATCCCGGAGGTCTTGCGGCACCTTCACGACGGATCGTCTGGTGGACATTTAGGGATCAAGAAAACGCTGCAGAAGGTACGGGAGCGCTTCTACTGGATCAATTGTTCAGACGACGTGAAGGACTGGTGCAAGAAATGTACTACATGCTTTGCAAGTAATGGGCCACAAAGACGACCGAAAGCTCCCATGAAACAATATAACGTCGGAAGCCCCTTCGAAAGGATCGCTATTGATATAGCAGGACCCTTCCCTGAGACCGAAAAGGGGAATAAATACATCTTGGTCGTGATGGACTACTTTACGAAGTGGGTAGAAGCGTACGCTCTCCCTAATCAGGAGGCAGAGACAGTGGCCGATGTGCTAGTGAAGGAGACGATCTGCCGGTTTGGAGTACCCATGGAATTACACTCGGATCAAGGAAGAAACTTTGAGAGTGGCCTATTCCGGAGGATCTGTGAGAAGTTTGGGGTACGAAAAACAAGAACCACGGCCCTTCACCCTCAGTCTGACGGCATGGTAGAACGAATGAATCGCACCCTCAACCGCTATCTAGCGAAAATGGTCTCGTCACATCAAAGAGACTGGGACGAACACGTGCCGTTCTTCCAATGGCCTACCGCTCGGCCGTTCATGAGTCGACAGGACAAACTCCAGCCAAAGTCCTGTTCGGGCGAGAACTTAAACTGCCCTGTGATCTAATCTTTGGCGCTAGACCGGACGAGGACGTTTCGGGGGAAGATTACGTCTCCCGGATGCGGCAAAGGGTGAACGAGATTCACGATCAAGTCCGATACCAACTAAATATCGCCAGTGATCGCATCAAAGAGCGTTACGACATCAACGCTAAAGAGGGTGGCCACGGTTTTTAAGAAGAAGTCCGGGCGCTTGGAACAACTCAGAGCGCAACTCCCGGAGATTGGCAAGGTTCTGGAACTACGTGACAACGTATGACACATCTTTTATCTGGTTACGAAGGAGATCGGGTCCCTTAAACCATGTTATCACGATGTATGGCGAACCTTGCATAGGCTACGAGACCGACTGCTGGAGCTCGACATCAGGAAGCTAGCTGTCCCCAAGTTAGGTGCTGGACGAGATCAGCTGGACTGGAGGGTTGTCCGGAATATGCTGGAAGTAGTGTTGAAGAATACCGGAGTGGAAGTTTTAGTCTGCTGTTTTGGGCCTGCACCATGTCGACTCGGGAAGACGGTCCCCTGTTATTTTGACGCCACGTCTCGCTGTAAGCGGGGGGCTAACTGCAGGTTCCTGCATGGGCCTACCAGGGATACGTTCCGAGACGAAACGTCTCTAAGGCGGGGGCAGTGTAATGCGAGAAGTAAACAAAGCGACACATGTTTACTCCTTCAAAAGAATAACTACGACGCATACAAGACAGCTGCATGAACATTTCCTGCGTAGGCGTTCTAGAATATACTAGAACGTTCTTTATCGGGGTTGGGAGTGTATATATAAGGGGGCTTGTGATCGAGGGAGTTAGTTAGAAGTATAGAAGCAGAAGTGAACGCGACATACGATCCGAAAGCGGAGCAGTACAAATAAATTATGTAGTGTCTAGTCTAGTGTACAAGTAGTTTAGTGTGTTAAATAAATTAGTGTTCAATTAATGTAAATAAATTATAAAATAAACGTTACAATATATATATCTTAGATTTTCCAGTAAGAAATGGGAAATGTACGAAAAAAGGCTTTAAATGTTGCTTCGAACGCGCGAAATCGCTTCTAGACAGTCTCAGGCAGCTGTGGTGAGGGAAAAGCCAGCCTTTTATGCGATTTCGAGCGTTCGGAGCAACTTTTAGAGCCTTTTTTAGTACATTTCCCACTTCTTACGTGAAAATCCAAGATATACGTTTTAAAGGTACTGATATCTTATTTAAAATGCCGCTTGCAGAATTAAAAAAATTGATATCTCATAAAATCGCACATTTTGCAAGAGAAGGTGCGAAAATTGGTTTTAATGCGATTGTGAAAAAACTAAGCATCGGCCGAAAACCATCTTCCGCACACATAAATTACACATTACCTATCATTACCCCGAAGACATTTTTTCCATCCTAAAATTTGACGAAATTAGGAATTTTTCAAAAAAGATAAATTATTAGGGGTTTTTCCGGATTTTCTCAGTGAAAAATGGTCCGATCGTATTGTTCTGCAAACCGTTTTCTAGGTTTTATAATGCCCTACAAAAGTCCTCTGGATTGTATAATGATCCCTTCTTTACTTTTTGCAATATTCGCAAAAAACTAAAAAATTGCTTTTTTTGCACTATAATTTGTTTATAAAAATCCCAACACCGATTTCGCTGTATCAAAACAAAAAGGTGGGTTCTATCTATGAACTATCTTATATACGATAGTACAGGTTTTGACCGGTTAAATTTTAGTGTGAAAATGTATTCTTTTTTAGATGTATTGGTTCAACGATTATAGACTACCAGGATTGCTCAGTTCGCCGAATCTGTCAGGCAAAAACTCTGTGACGTCATCACCGGTGCTGGACAGAAGATAGAGATTCATTCATTTTACTGTAGTAAACGTAAGATTTATCATTGTAAACTGTACGGTTTACGTACGTACTCTACGTAATCCATATTTACGTACGATATCCACATCACATCATCCACAGATAAACACATAAACGCACCTCAGCACCGGTGATGACGTCACAAAACTGTCCAACATTGGTCAAATGTAAGTGAGCAATCCTGGTTAGTTTATAATCGTTGGTTGGTATTGGTTGGCCTATAAAGCGACGGAGATACTCAGAACAATGCTAGGATGTCTGTGAACATAAAACACACTATTCGGGGAATATTTTAAATATTTTATTTGCGGACATCGGAAATAGTACAAAGGGTAGGTACAAGCAAACGATGAAGAGTCAGAATACATTGGCAACTCTGTAGAAAATCATTAAACTAAAAAGTATTGGCAGCTATGTACAAAATTTCTATAAATTACAGAATTATAGTATCGGAGAGATGCGTCTTCCCAGATGCGGTCAGTGCCATGTGCGGTCAATAGTTCCGTAATCCCAGGACATGCCAATTTATCGGGGTACTCGGTACCAGCTCGCCATGAGCGGTAGTGTCTTATGCGGTCACAATCATAAAACGTCCCAGATGTGATCCCTCGAAAATATTTTCGCAAGGTAACAAATACTTTTACATATGCTTTATGTTGATGGTTAATTAATGGTTAATACAAATATAAAATAAGTACATTGTTTTTCCCTGCCCTCTCGCAAGTAATTCATGCTTTACAGAACAAAACAAATCTCATATATATTCTCTTTTCACGCCTCAAAACATCGAAAACCATAGTAATCAATTTTCCATATCGGCCGAGGGTGTCTACCGAGAAATTCGGTGAATTCGGAAATGACGACCGCACACGGGAAGACACCTGTGCATCAGGTAGAAATATTTTTGGAGTGACCGCATCTGGCACGATTTTTCACATTGACCGCATGAGGCACAACCGCTCGTGGCACGGAGCCTCGGCAACTATGTACATTGGCAATGTGTAACAACGTTTGACTGAATCGTAGATTTGTGAACCGATTTGGCAACACGGGATCAAAGTGTTTAACTCCACGAATTTCGAAGAACACCGGAAACTTTGTTCCCAAAACATTTACAGTGTGATTTGTCCAGTCTTCGAAATGATGAACTTCTCGTTGATTTTTATATTTCTTATTTTACTACAATTACTTAATTACAATAAATTTGAACAGCATGACTGCTTAGTTTGAATTGTTAAAAGGGAGTGTATACAGAACGTAAAAGAAACAATTTTATACAGAGCTTATCCTATGTAAAGTAAGATAAATTAAAGAGGTAATGGACTTTCGATGGGAACACCAAATACTTAATGACTTTGTTTTGAATATAGGCAAATAATGGTTTGAAATAGAAATTTGGAAAATAACTTGGAGGATACGATAAATTTCCTTTACATTATTACATGTTTACAAAAGAAATAGAATTGAAAGAATTGGAAAATTACATTGCATAAAATAATAATAATACGTTATATAAAATAATAAAATTAAATATAATATATATATATATATATATAATTATACATAATTAATAATAAATGGTTTTGCCTTGCTCTGAATGCTCTTTCACGGGCGGAAGGAGTTTCGATGGGACCAGGTGTTTTACGATGGGTTGATGCGAATTTTCGACGGCATGACCTAAAATTATCTTTTTTATCTTAATCTTATCTTATCTTAATTATATGACTTTATCACGGGAATATTAAAAGGGATTGAACTTGAACCGTTCCTACCGATACACTTCCTACCTACCTGTCTTAAGCCGACGTCGAATTTTCTTGTAAAATTATTTGACCCTTCGATTAAAGTAGGTACCCTCAATATTTGCCGTCGAAAGTTCGCCCGCCGTCTTTCACAGATACTAAACGTTAGGTAAGTACGGATTTGCAATTCAATCCAACAATGAAGTCCAACACAGAATTACCCACCTCATGTATATGGATGGTATTAAACTTTATGCTAGTACACCAGCATGCAACAATTCACTCCTCAGAACTATGGAAATCTTCTCCCGTGACATTCATATGGAGTTTAAATTTAATAAATGCAGAACCCAGACAAGAGGACAACATAGTACCAATATTTTTGATCTCCAAGATGGCAATTACATCGAAGTAATGTATGAGAGAGAAACTTATAAATACTTAAGTGTACAGCAATCCATCCAGACCGATCATAAGAATGTTAAGAGTCGAATCCGAGAAGCATAATGTGGGTCGGTTAAAGTCCATATTGAGAACTAAACTGAATTAATAAACACAACAAGAGCAATAAACTCCTATGCTATTCCCCTCTTAACATATACATTCGGTATCATTAGATGTAAGACGAAAATAGAGAAAATTTAAAGAAAAATTGAAAAACATAGGGTGGGTCGGTCACCCCGCCAAACATCACCAAACAGAGCAATTTTAGCGACCCCATTTGACTGATAGGAAACCGGCTCAAACACCCTATGTGTCTGGCATAATTTTTTTTAGTGAACTGTGCATCACGAACAAAGCAACCCATCAAATTTCATTTGGTTTCCTATCGCACTTTGGGACCGACAATTAGGGGTAACTTTGACATTACTCCCCCATTAAACGCCCCACTTCAAAGCTGCCAGACTTGCACATTTTGGTAATTCACGTGAAAGGCAATCTATGTTTAAAATTTGAAGTGGTTTCCTATGAGTCACTTTTTTGGACTCGTCTCACGGCCTATCAGTACAACGGGCATCGCACCTCGCTCACTGAAACGGAATTTGTCAGCTCTGCAACTAAAAGAGTATTTAATAACAGACATGCAAAAGTCAGTAATACTTAATACCTGTCAGATTGTTCGTAAATTTTTAAACATTAAATAGGCAGTATTCATCTTGTCAATACCGATTAGTACGAAGACACCGTCATAGATGAGACTACAGCAAAATAATAAAATAATAATAATGATTATATCGTATTAAGGGGTGAATAAAGGCTAGTACAATAAGGATTTCTGATTTCTGGAACGGTTTGGCAAAAATGTACGTAGCTTCAGGACAAAGGTCTATCGCTCACAAGCGTGTTTAATAAAAACGGGTTGTTTATTAATGTGGCGTAAAAAATACTGTTTTAGCTAGAGAAAAGTAAAATACACAAATGTAAAAGCATATGAAGATACTAAGTTATTTAGTTTCATTTGAAAACGGCTAGTAAACGGGCATTAATTAAGCAAGCCAAGCAGTCTAACTATTTCTATACGGTAAGCAATCCTATCAATTTACAAAGTGGGAAAAAAAGAAATCATTACGCAGGGGTAGCGTGCATAGCGTGGTAGGGGTGTAATAGCAGTATAGTGAACGCGGAGCATGCATTAGACGATATCAACAATATTAGATGCCTATTAAGCCCCATCATCCACTTCATAAGTAAGCATTTACTATAGGCTCTTATTTTATTGCTAATTTATTGCTAATATATTACGCAAACCAAGATTTTATTGCTCCACCCCTTAGCGAGAAAAAGGGGCTAAAGTGACATAAGACTTAAGCCACATCATCCACCCCTGTATCCCCGGAACCGTAACAGATATATACATGAACCAAGCGGCATATTTTATTGCTAATTTATTGCTGACGATCGCGATTAGTAGGGCGATCTCTGACCCACACCTCAACCGTTAGCATTAAACGTACCCCGGACTATCAGAAAAATTGAAACAAAAAATGTATGTACGTCAAACACAGCCTGGAATCTTCATTACTATTTAATTTCTCATCTTCCAAGGAAAGAATGATTTTATTGCTCCACCTCTTAGCGAGAAAAAAGGGATAATCTGACTTAAGACACACCCTCAACACCTGTATCTCCGGAACGGCAAGAGATATGTACATAAACCAAACGGCATATTTTATTGCTAATTTATTGCTGACGATCGCGACTAGTAGCGCAATCCCAGAACCACCCCTTCAACCCTTAGCAATAAATTCATCCTTCGAAATTTTGGAAGAAAACATTTTTTTTTCTTTTACTTCAATCAAATTTATTTATTATGTTTTACGTACAAAAAAGTCGCGGCACAATTGCATGTGTCTTTTACATGTTTAGTTTTTTCATATAAATCATCTGCTGCCATCCAGCCCGTATTGCCTCTTCTGTAAGCATAATGCAATATAATGCCCGTCTTTTGCTTTGGGGACGTCGGGCGATTCTAATCCTTCGCTGCCCATGAATCCTACAGCTCCTATCAATAACAGCTGTTTTTGCTGTACACTTCCTCTTATTGGATTCAAGGAGAAGTGGATATAGTTTCAGAAAAATAAACTGAAATATTGTTTGATCAAATTGTAACTAAAAGAGTTTAAAAAAAAATCATAATTTTCATTATAAATGACTAATAATTTTTCAGGTGACATAGTTATACTTCATGTTATCAAAGAAAGTGAAAACAATTTAAAAAGAAAATTAAGAGATTTTCCACCTAAATTGGAAATACCTCCAATAAGAGGAAGTGTACAGCAAAAACGGCTGTTATTGATGGGAGAGGTAGGCTTCATGGGCAGCGGAGGTTTAAAATCGCCCGACGTCCCCGAAGCAAAAGACGGGCATTGTATTGCCTATGCTTATACAATGTGTTTCAAAATGATTGTCATCTAGTTGGCGTTGGAATTTCTCTGCATGTAATTTTTGATGTGCCGCGCTCTATCGATTTGAACCTATCAAATTCTGACAAGTGACACTTCGAACATCTATTGTGAAACTGGCAATCAGTACTGCTGGTAATTAACGGCCCTTTTCAGGGTCAAAGAAATACTACAAATAGACAAATACTCAGAACTCGTTTTCTTTTGACAGAGAAAAACCAGAAGTTGAAAGAGGTTAAGTAGGTTATTTTGAGGTTATGTATACTTAGTATAGTCTTTACGATGGCAGTGTAACAACCGGATTGCCGAAAAGAAAGAGGAATATAAAGAAGCCGCCTCCATAGGCGCGCGGAATATTTTTTACTCACTTAGTAAAATTTCATAGAATAATTTTACATGAATTGTAAAATAATAAAAAATAAATAAATAGGTAAACATAATAGAATAGTGGAATAGTGTTTACTGTTTACGAAAGTTTACTGTCCAGCAAAGACCAGCGAGGAGGTGTGAGTAACCTTTGCTATGAAAGGATTTGGGATGGGAGTAATAATAAACAAAAATATAAATAGGACTTAGGAGTTTAATAAAATATATAAATAATAAAATAAATAAATAAGAGGAAATAAAAAAAGGTAAGAAACAAAATATAATCCTGCAAAGAATAATCGAGTTTAAACATTAAATAATTAATCGTAATCTTCAGAACAAGATTCGGAGCCGGGACGAATGACAATGGGGTTAATAGGTGGTAAAACGTGATATTCTTCCTCTTTTTGAATTACATGCGAAACGCAATTTTGTCAAATTTGTTTGTAAGAATCATCCCTAAAGACGGTTTCAATGTTCTCAAAAACGATGTTATTAAAAGTAGGACTGTGGTTTGTTTTCCGTAAGCGATTCTTGACGCTAGCCCAAATTAATTCTATGAGATTAAAAATACAGTAGTATGGAGGTAGTCGAAGAACACAATGACCTTTATCCTCAGCAAGCTTATCAACAGCATACTCCTTTTTGAAAGTACCCGATTTAACAATTTCAAGAAGCTGTTTTTTTGTACGGATGTTTGAAGCTATAGGAAATTTTTGCTGTGAAGAAATTCTATGATTTCCTGGAACTACTATTAGGAATTTTATTAATTTGACGAGAATGATATGAAGCGTTATCAAGAACTATAACTGTATTATTAGGAATATTGGGCAGGAGTTTATCTTAAAACCACTTTTCAAACAATTCGGCTACCATATCCTGATGATAATCGGCGAAACTCTTATTGATATTCTTGGCGGAAAGAAGCAAAGCATTAGGTACAAAACCGTTTTCGTTTCCTGCATGTAAAATTACCACCCGATTTCCTCTAGAACTGGGTGTATTTAATTTACAGTTGTTGCTGCTATCAACCCAACCACGTTGAATTACTTCATGGGTGTCAAACCATGTTTCGTCTAAATATACTGTAATGCGAGAAGTAAACAACGCGACACATGTTTACTCGCTCCGAGTGAAGCGGCTACTTCAAAAGAATTACTACGACGCGTAAAAGACAGCTCCATGAATTCTCCCGGATTGTTGTTTACGGAAAGTAATTTAAGACCTGAATATTTCCTACGTAAACATTATTAAAAGAACAATCCAGAACTATGAAGGAACATACGAGAAGGTTCTAGATCAGAATCAAGGTGTATATATAAGCGGGCTTGTGATCAAGGAGAACGATTAGAAGTAGATAAGTCGATGTGAACACGACATGTAGTAAACGATCCTCAAGCGGAGCAGTGTAAATAAATTAAGTAGTGTCTAGTCTAGTGTACAAGTAGTTAAGTGCGTTAAATAAATTAGTGTACGATCAATGTAAATAAATTATAAAATAAACGTTACATTGGTGTCAGAAGAGCGGATCATGAAGAAGTTACGCGAATTAAGAGTGGCCGAGTTAAAAAAAGAACTCGAGGAACGGGAATTGGAAACAGGAAGGAAGAAGACCGAACTCCAGGACCGACTCTCGGCATTTTTGAAAGAAAATGGCAAGGACCCGGAAGTTTTCGAGTTCGAAGACGATGACATCACGAAGCAAATCGCCGCTCAGAGGGAAGAAAGCGCCGCCCAGAGGGAAGACATCACTGCTCAAATCGCCGCCCAGAGGGAAGAAAGCGCCGCCCAGAGGGAAGACATCACGAAGCAAATCGCCGCCCAGAGGGAAGGCATCACTGCTCAAATCGCTGCCCAGAGGGAAGAAATCGCCGCCCAGAGGGAAGAAATCGCCGACCAGAGGGAAGACATCACTGCTCAAATCGCCGCCCAGAGGGAAGAAATCGCCGCCCAGAGGGAAGAAAGCGCCGCCCAGATGGAAGAAAGCGCCGCCCAGAGGGAAGAAAGCGCCGCCCAGAGGGAAGACATCACTGCTCAAATCGCTGCCCAGAGGGAAGAAATCGCCGCCCAGAGGGAAGATATTTCTGCTCAAATCGCCGCCCAGAGGGAAGAGATAACCGACCAGATTGAGGCTCAGCGTAAGGAGATGGAACAGAAGATCAAGCAGTTGGAAGAACGACTAGAACAACTCAGTAGCGGCGAGGGGAAAGAAGACGAAATTGAACAGATGATGGAGTGCCTCGCAGTGCAGACGTTCGTGAGCGGGCTGCGGGACCAGGAACTGCAGAGGGCCCTGAGACTAGCTCGACCGAAAACATTAATGGACGCGCTCGCCATCGCACTGGAGCATGATGCAGCCATGGAATCATCCCGCGGTCACGGCCGTGTTCGAGCGGTTACAGAGGAAGTAGACACTGAAAAACTCGTGGAAAGGGTCCTACAGCAGATCATGGAGATGCTGTCGGCGACGAAGAAGGTAGTTCGCTGTTGGAACTGTGGCGAAGTGGGCCATGTGAAGAGTTCTTGCAAGCGGCCCAGAACAGCGGCGACGGCAAAGGCCCAGGAAAACTAATGCGGGTCGATAAGAAAGGGGGAACGTCGACCCGTAGCAGTGGAAACCCCCGGGCCAGTATAGCCTCGTTTTCCCACCAATTGGGGAGCGCGTACGTCGATGGCACTATCGACGGGAGATCCCACGCCATGCTTGTGGACACTGGAGCTACGAAGACGATCGTACGCCCGGAAGTTGTGAGGGACCGTAGGAAGATTAGGCCAAGTAGGTGGCAATTGAGAACTGCCACTGGGGAGAAGGCAGTAATACACGGTGAAGCAACGGTTAGCATGACGTTGGGACGAGTAAAGTTTGACCATCCTGTTCTCATAGCCGAAATTGAGGAAGACGTCATACTGGGGATGGACGTCATGAGGAATCATGGATTCCAGTTGGATTTCGGACACCGAGTGTTGAGGATCGGTCAAGAAGAATTACTGCTACACAATCGTGACAACTTTGTGTTAGACGTAATAATGGCAGAAGATGTGATTCTTCCGGAACGAAGCGAAACGATCACCTCTACCTGTCTGAGGGGTGTTGTGGAAGAGGGAATTCCAGCCGTGATCGAACCAGAAAACGATGACAACTGGCTCGGGGGGTACTGGTAGGAAAGGCGCTCGTTACTCTCTCAAGCGAAGTGCCTGTGCGGCTACTTAACATCAATCAGTAACCGGTCACCATCAAGAAGGATACGAAGCTGGGCACGTGTATAGCCGCTTCGGCCATCGTAAGGGGCGTTAGTGAGGAAGAAAGGTCCAGACACACTCCGCAGGACTTGAAACAAATTCTTTCCCAGACCAGTGCGTTTCTCTCGCCCACACAGAAACAAAAGGCCCACGAATTAATAAAAAGTACCAGGACATATTTACCACCGAGAATGGGAAGCTGAAAGCTGAAATGGGAAAGACTAAGGTCGTGACACATAAAATTGACACGGGCGAGACACGACCGATCCGACAAACAGCAAGACGACTACCCTTTGCCAAACGGGAGGAAACCGAGAAAATCATCAGGGACCTAGAGCGGGACGGGGTCATCGAGCTGTCAAGCAGTCCATGGGCCTCTCCGGAAGTACTGGTGAAGAAAAAGGATGGGACTACTCGATTCTGTGTAGACTACCGGCAGGTGAACGGTGTCACCAAAAAGGACAGCTACCCGCTACCACGTATCGACTACACACTCGATACCCTTGCTGGATCCACGATATTTTCGACCTTGGATTTAAAAAGCGGCTATTGGCAAGTCGAAATGGACCCTGCCGATAAGGAAAAGACGGCATTTACCTTCGGTAACGGCCTGTGGCATTTTACAGTCATGCCATTCGGACTTTGTAATGCCCCAGCGACGTTGGAGAGGCTGATGGAGAGCGTGCTAATGGGTTTGACCTGGAAAACGTGCCTAGTCTATTTGGACGATGTCATCGTGATGGGCAAGACCTTCGAAGGACATCTGAAAAACTTAGAGGACGTCTTCCAGAGACTGCGAGGTGCGGGGCTGAAACTGAACCCGAAGAAATGTCAGCTGTTCAGAAGGAAGGTCTCTTACTTAGGGCACGGGGCACGTAGTGAGTAGAGAGGGCGTCGCCGTTGATCCGGACAAGACAAGTACGGTGAAGGAGTGGCCAATACCGGCAGATAAACACCAGTTGAGGAGTTTTCTGGTACTCTGCACGTACTACCGACGCTATGTCCGGATGTTCTCCGACGTCGCTAAGCCGTTGACAAGGCTCACGGAAGAAGGACGAAACTTCTGTTGGGATGAGGAATGCCAGTCTTCGACGAGCTGAAGAGGAAGTTGACCAGTGCCCCAGTGCTGAGTTTTCCTCTGCCAGAAGGACAGTTCATCCTGGACACCGACGCGAGCAATGTGGGAATTGGAAGTGTTCTGTCGCAGCGTCAGGAGGGACAAGAACGTGTCCTTGGATACTTCAGCAAGGTACTCTCCAAACCAGAAAGGAATTACTGCGTCACCCGACGTGAATTATTGGCCATCGTCAAGTCCATCGAACTTTTCCTAAATACTTGTGTGGAAGAAGGTTTTTGATCCGGACCGATCATGCTGCTCTTAAATGGCTCCCCCAGTTTAAGAATCCCGAAGGACAGATCGCTCGCTGGATCGAGAGGCTCCAGGAGTATGACTTTGGCATAGAACATCGGCCAGGACAGAGTCATGGAAACGCAGACGCACTCTCGAGAAGACCATGCCCTGATGAGTGTCCTCATTGTCATAGAGCTGAGGAAAAGTCCGAGAAAGTCTACCGAACGACCGTGGTCGCCGAGGAATGGACACCATCCTCGTTACGACAAGAGCAAGAAAAAGACCCGGTCCTCAAAGAAATCCTGGTTTGGAAAGAGGGAGGAGAGCGTCCTGAGTGGCAAAAGGTATCACCTGGCTCGCCAAAACTCAAGAGCTATTGGGCACAGTGGGACTTGTTAGTGGTTGAGGATGGACTACTAAAACGCGTACTTGAGAGCCAAGACGGGACGGAGGAAAGACGGCAGTTGGTAATTCCCTCCAGTAAAATCACGGAGGTCTTGCGGCACATTCACGACGAATCGTCTGGTGGACATTTAGGGATCAAGAAAACGCTGCAGAAGGTACGGGAGCGATTCTACTGAATCAATTGTTCAGACGACGTGAAGGACTGGTGCAAGAAATGTACTACATGCTTCGCAAGTAATGGGCCACAAAGACGACCGAAAGCTCCCATGAAACAATATAACGTCGGAAGCCCCTTCGAAAGGATCGCTATTGATATAGCAGGACCCTTCCCTGAGACCGAAAAGGGGAATAAATACATCTTGGTCGTGATGGACTACTTTACGAAGTGGGTAGAAGCGTACGCTCTCCCTAATCAGGAGGCAGAGACAGTGGCCGATGTGCTAGTGAAGGAGACGATCTGCCGGTTTGGAGTACCCATGGAATTACACTCGGATCAAGGAAGAAACTTTGAGAGTGGCCTATTCCGGAGGATCTGTGAGAAGTTTGGGGTACGAAAAACAAGAACCACGGCCCTTCACCCTCAGTCTGACGGCATGGTAGAACGAATGAGTCGCACCCTCAACCGCTATCTGGCGAAAATGGTCTCGTCACATCAACGAGACTGGGACGAACACGTGCCGTTCTTCCTGATGGCCTACCGCTCGGCCGTTCATGAGTCGACAGGACAAACTCCAGCCAAAGTCCTGTTCGGGCGAGAACTTAAACTGCCCTGTGATCTAATCTTTGGCGCTAGACCGGACGAGGACGTTTCGGGGGAAGATTACGTCTCCCGGATGCGGCAAAGGATGAACGAGATTCACGATCAAGTCCGGTACCAACTAAATATCGCCAGTGATCGCATCAAAGAGCGTTACGACATCAACGCTAAAGAGGGTGGCTACCAAATGGGAGATCGAGTTTGGCTGTACAACCCACAGAAGAAACGTGGTTTGTCCCCTAAGTTACAGACAAATTGGGAAGGTCCCTATGTTGTGAAGAAACGAATCAATGACGTGGTCTACCGGGTAAGCAAACTACTAAACGGCAAGCCGAGAGTGGTGCACTTCAATCGGTTGGCACCCTATGAGGGGTCGCACGATGAGGCGGAGGTTCCCCGAGTAAGAAACACGTTGGCGCAGGAGAACGAACTTTCGTTCGAAGAATTTATGAGCGCCTACGGGGGTACCGGAAAAGCACGGTATGGGGTAACCTGTGAAAAACAACAGGATTTGTTCAGCGTACCTGAAGAATACTCGTTGGCCCATTGTGTGTCCGCCGACCTGGTAATGTCACGAGGTATCGCCACGGTTTTTAAGAAGAAGTACGGGCGCTTGGAACAACTCAGAGCGCAACTCCCGGAAATTGGCAAGGTTCTGGAACTACGTGACAACGTAAGACACATCTTTTATCTGGTTACGAAAGAGATCGGGTCCCTTAAACCATGTTATCACGATGTATGGCGAACCTTGCATAGGCTACGAGACCGACTGCTGGAGCTCGTCATCAGGAAGCTAGCTGTCCCCAAGTTAGGTGCTGGGCGAGATCAGCTGGACTGGAGGGTTGTCCGGAAATGCTGGAAGTAGTGTTGAAGAATACCGGAGTGGAAGTTTTAGTCTGCTGTTTTGGGCCTGCACCATGTCGACTCGGGAAGACGGTCCCCTGTTATTTTGACGCCACGTCTCGCTGTAAGCGGGGGGCTAACTGCAGGTTCCTGCATGGGCCTACCAGGGATACGTTCCGAGACGAAACGTCTCTAAGGCGGGGGCAGTGTAATGCGAGAAGTAAACAACGCGACACATGTTTACTCGCTCCGAGTGAAGCGGCTACTTCAAAAGAATTACTACGACGCGTAAAAGACAGCTCCATGAATTCTCCCGGATTGTTGTTTACGGAAAGTAATTTAAGACCTGAATATTTCCTACGTACACATTATTAAAAGAACAATCCAGAACTATGAAAGAACATACGAGAAGGTTCTAGATCAGAATCAAGGTATATATATAAGCGGGCTTGTGATCAAGGAGAACGATTAGAAGTAGATAAGTAGATGTGAACACGACATGTAGTAAACGATCCTCAAGCGGAGCAGTGTAAATAAATTAAGTAGTGTTTAGTCTAGTGTACAAGTAGTTAAGTGTGTTAAATAAATTAGTGTACGATCAATGTAAATAAATTATAAAATAAACGTTACAATACAATGTTGCTCCCTGATTCCCGAAATGACCTAATTTGTCTCAAATAATCCTGACGCAAAGCAACAATACGATTTGACTCCATGATGACCATTCGAGAATCTAATTTTTTATGTTTAAATTCGCAACTTAACAGAATTGACCTTAAAGTGTCTAAAGATTTATATTTATATTCCTCAAAAGACTAATTTTTGAAAAATTGAAAGTAAAGTGGGCACCTCGTTTCTAGCATAAAAATCGTAAACAGTTCTGCGTATCACGTCTTTAGCAGCGTCATCTAATGCTTTGAACTTCTTTTGTTTACCTAATCTATTTTGATGATGATCTACAATTCCTCGCTGAATTATTTTATAAATTGAAGAATATGGAATTAATGTTAAGTCTGAAATTTCTAAAATTAAGCCGCGAACCGATTGTTCGGGGTGTCTTTGTTGGAGGCGCTTAAACATATTTGAAATTACTGTTTGCAATTGAGGATGTAGATCCTTATTTGCAAACTCCCAAGAAGGAGACGAGGAAAAGCAAGAGGGTTGAGTAGTCACGTTTTCCACATCAACTCGCACTGTTTCTGTCGCCCATGGTCTCCAAAACGCCATTCCGATTACAATTAATTATCATTATAAGTATAAAAACGAACAGCAAATTATATGATTATGAAATTACCTGTCTCTGTGATGTAAACCGCGCCAACACTGGTAAAAGAAAAGACTGAAGTGAAGAGGACCTGTTCGAGTCGTCGGAGGAGAAGGAGAGACGTTCCAGGAAAGATCCAATCGTCCAAAACGTTTATGAATCCACTACAGCACAAGCGAGAAGAGTAAACTATTGACAATATTTAGGCGTGTGACTTGCTCGACGACGAACTCGAGTGGGAGGATTCTACAGGACGAGTTCACTAAATAACGTATCATGTATCGAGCATGCCGTATATGTTGTTATTGATCGATACCCGTATAAGCTTGTAAATATGTTGGTTGTTACACTGCTATCGTAAAGACTATAGAAACTCCTATTTTCGCAAGGCGATTTTTTTTATTTTACATGGGAATTCCGCAGCCGCACTTTGAAACACATTGTAGAGGAGGCAATACAGGCTGGATGGCAGCAGATAATTTATATGAAAAAACTAAACATGTAAAAGACACATATGCAATTGTGCCGAGACTTTTATTGTACGTAAAACATAATAAATAAATTTGATTAAAGTAAAAAAAACTTAATAAATTGTTCCAAAATTTCGAAGGCTGAATTTAGTGCTAGGGGTTGAAGGGGTGGTTCTGGGATTGCGCTACTAGTCGCGATCGTCAGCAATAAATAAGCAATAAAATATGCCGCTTGGTTTATGTATATATCTTTTACGGTTGCGGAGATACAGGTGTTGGGGTTATGTCTTAAGTCAGATTTTCCACTTTTTCTCGCTAAGGGGTGGAGCAATAAAATCATGCTTTTCTTAGAAGATGAGAAATTAAATAGTAATAAAGATCCCAGGCTGCATTTAACGGGCATACATTTTTTATCTCAATTGTTCTGATATTCCTGGGGTGAGTTTAATGGTACCTAAGGGTTGAAGGGGTGGGTCTGGGATTGCGCTACTAGTCGCGATCGTCAGCAATAAATTAGCAATAAAATATGCCGCTTGGTTTATGTATATGTTATTCGCAATAGCCGAAATCGGCCACTGCCCGAAATTTTTACCCACAACGCGTTGTGGGTATAGTAGTTTACCCACGACGCGAATGGAAACGTTTTTTCCGAACAGTGGGTAGAACGAATTACCCACAACGCGTTGTGGGTAAACTATGCTACCCATGACGCGAAATAACGTTCCACGCGCCTTTGTTTTGCATTGTGGAGCATTTCGTTTGCACACGTCGCTTTCTGGCCATTGTGGTTTACTAAGAACGCGTTTCAAATAAAACTGTGAATAAGAATAAAAATGAAATATTTATTTAAACGCATATAACATAAATTACATGTTACTATATCTTGAAAAGAACACAAAGAAAATTTAAAAAACAACACAAATAAAACTATAAATAGAGGAACGAGCTTAAAAACAAACATCACTTATTTTTACAAGAAGAGCTCTTATGACATTTTGAATTACATTTTATATTTAATTTGATGCATCTATATGCCTTCGTTTGACGTCCATTCAGGCAATTAGGTTGCCATTTAGGTTGTCAAAAGGAGCTTGAAAAACAAGCTACTTAAAATGCTTACCCAATCGCATTGCAAATTCCCATCTGTTAACATATGTGACAACGTTTTAATAAACATACCAGAGGTAGATCGTGGACGTCTAACTCCTCGAAATGTATTAGCAATCATTATGGAAAAAACTGATCAAGGTGTGTATATTCTCGGCACTAAAAATGGACAATTGAAACAGTTATACACCCGAAATGAGTTTCAATTATCGCCTTCGGTATTTTTATCGTTATCTGAGATCCCGTCAGGTCATTCTGTAAACGTGCGTGAAGAAGCCAAGTTGTCTTCTGGGTCTAAGCAAGGATTTGTACAATATAATTGCCTGAATGGACGTCAAACGAAGGCATATAGATGCATCAAATTAAATATAAAATGTAATTCAAAATGTCATAAGAGCTCTTCTTGTAAAAAAAGTGATGTTTGTTTTTAAGCTCGTTCCTCTATTTCTAGTTTTATTTGTGTTGTTTTTTAAATTTTCTTTGTGTTCTTTTCAAGATATAGTAACATGTAATTTATGTTATATGCGTTTAAATAAATATTTCATTTTTATTCTTATTCAGTTTTATTTGAAACGCGTTCTTAGTAAACCACAATGGCCAGAAAGCGACGTGTGCAAACGAAATGCTCCACAATGCAAAACAAAGGCGCGTGGAACGTTATTTCGCGTCATGGGTAGCATAGTTTACCCACAACGCGTTGTGGGTAATTCGTTCTACCCACTGTTCGGAAAAAACGTTTCCATTCGCGTCGTGGGTAAACTACTATACCCACAACGCGTTGTGGGTAAAAATTTCGGGCAGTGGCCGATTTCGGCTATTGCGAATAACATATATATCTCTTACGGTTCCGGAGATACAGGGGTGGACGTTGTGGCTTAAGTCTTATGTCACATTAACTCCTTTTTCTCGCTAAGGGATGGAGCAATCAAATCGTGTTTTGCGTAATAAATTAGCAATAAAATAGGAGCCTATAGTAAATGCTGACTTATGAAGTGGATGATGTGGCTAATCAAAATTAGTAAATTTCATGAGTCTGGTGAATCTACGAATTACAGTGTCGAGCGGTCAGAGAATTCGGTGGATTTTAATTCCCCTTTTTAATTGAAGCTTCAAACAGCGGTTTCGGATCACAAAGGGGAAAATAGACATGCTTGGTAGTTTGTGCGGGAGAGCACTATTCCAATAACAGGTCGATCAGTAACTCAGGTGAGTAGTCGGGACGCTAGGGAGGTTGGTCGGGTTTATTTGGAGTAATCACCTTGAGTATCTACCCTAGGGATCGGTGATCCAAATACACAAACAGTGAAGGTATCTGAATTGATCTCCCCCAGTATACACCCCGGGAAGTGTCAGTCCGGTGGGTTTACTCGATGGGAACATCGGAGTTCGACGAAAAATGCATCGAGTCGCGGTCGGTCGCGTGCTTTAAGAGGGGCCTGGAAGCTTGGGAGCTGTCATTGGAGTAGCTTATTTGCAGGTTTAAACGGCTATCGGTGTGTACAGACAGGGTGGGAGATATCCAAACATCATACAGACGCCTCTTTCATGAAATAATCGATCCAATTAAGCAACAAATAAACTATAGATTTAACAGTTTAAATGATTTTAAATTCCTCGAGCTCTGCAATTTTGATGCATATGAAGGAAAACCTTTTCCGGAAAATGCGTTCAAATCTCTTCTTCATTATGGCCAGTTCTTCGACCGAGTGCTACTGCGATCTGAACTTAAAGTTATTTACGAAACTGATGACAATAGCGCAAAAAATAACGCTGAGGAATTAATGCAATTTCTAAAGGACAAGGATCTGGAAGATGCCTATACGTAAGTGTCGGAATTGCGTGAATTAGTATCGACAATACTTGCCACAAGTTCATCAGTAGTAGTAAGGGAGCCCATGATGCTAAATGTGGATTTATTCTAGCGTCGCGGAGACCTATTAGAATTGGTAGATTAGACTATAGGAAGAGTGAATGACTTAAAATTAGTTTTTGTAATCCGAGTTAATCGGACCCTGGGTGCGAGGTGCGAGACAGACAGAGATAGAAGAAAAGCGAAAAGGACATAGAGGCGTGGACTGGGAATACATGCTTTACCACAGCTGCACGCTCTGATCTAATTAACGATTTTGATTACTTTGATTACGTGATCGTATATATAACTTAAAACTTTTGAGAATATCGGAGCTGCAGCCTGGGGGCAGAGAAAGAAAACTTTTTTTTCTAGTAAAACATTTAGATTATATTCTAATCTTCATCAGTTACTCGAATGTAAGGTTTCTTTCTTGAAAATCTTTACATCCAATCGGAAATAACAATTTCTTGGTTAAGTGCGACTCACATCGGTCGGACCATAAAGAAATTTTGAATCCGTTTTCAAAACGGAGTCAAAACCACTTAACCACTTAACAAGCACTTAACCAAGAAATTGATATCCTCAAAAGTTTTAATGTTTTCGACTAATCAGCCAATACTTTCTTTTTGCTTTATATATATAAAGCAAATTGTGATATTTACCGAACAGCTGATATTATTTACATTTTCGTGCGTCGATTTTGCATAATCGTAAAACGTGTTAAGTTATACAACTGTTCATTTAAAAACATATTAAGCCCAATACACGTGGATCCAACGAGCAAAAAATATGATCGCTTCAATGTCAAAGGGCATGGATGAGCTATAATTAGTACCCGAATGCAAACTTCGATCCACCATATCTCCTTCAATTTTTATGATACAAAGATACACAAAAAATCAGAAATTTCAGTGATCGCAACCCCGCCACTAACATTTGAAACATGTTTCATACGTAGAATAGTTTTTGTTTTATTTAAGAACAATGCATTTTTTCCAAAATTGCGAAAATGCAATTTTCATTTTAAACAATTTTTTTATTAAATTAAGCATTCTAAACCGGTTGAACCACATGGATCATATCATTAATAGCTCAATAAAATTAATTGCAAGTGGGTTACGCTTAATTTTTATCAGGGTGGTAATGACGACGCACTAATTTTTAAATTGAAAAGAAAAAAAGTGTTACTATATTTTTGTTATAAATCAGTCAATCCTTGTGCGAAAGACTTTTATTTGTACTCATTTTAAAAATTTCACCATTTTCAAGTTATTGAAGGTTAAAAATTTTCAATTTCGGGGTTCACGAAAAATAACCATCTTTCTACGAGCAATAACTCAGCCCTTACTTACTCATTCAAAAACGAATCTCTTTGTTTGCCTATTAGCTACATTTTTTTGTAAGTGTTTTTCCAATGAAATTAAAGATTTTCATGTTATTGGTGAAAAACGGTTAAAAAACATTCGGTTTTTCAATGAAAAATGTGTAGTTTCAATCGTGAATAACAAAAAATATCAACTTTACAAAAAAACTTTATAGAACAAAAGTTGCTTAGAATTGGTCATTCTATCGATTTCCGGGTTTATTTTGATTTAAAAAAAATTGTTACCCTTAAGAAGGGTAAGTTAGTAGGGGTAGCTTCCACCCCTAGGGAAAAAGCACACTTCCACACAAGTCCAACTATAAAGAACGTTATAAATACTACCTAAATTCCAATTTTCAAAGAAGTCGACCTTGTTTCCCAAAATTCCACTCGAAAATGGCTGATGATCGAGTGGACTAGCTGTCAAGAGATCAATTCAAAAAACGAAAAAAAGAAAAATCACCGATCTCATGAAATTCATAGTAGAATAATACCCTAAGGTAGACCATTTTTTATTAGAAAAAAGAGTTTCGTTTCCTCATGAGCACCCCCCCCCCTCGTCTGCAGCCCCGATAACCTCAAAAGTTTTAAGTTTTATCAAATCTGATTAATTCAAGATCAAATCAGTTAAATCAGATAATAGTTTTTGACATTGACATTTACTCTCCTTGATAATTGATTAGACTACTTCAGCTAATTAGACCCTGTACGAACGTTAATATTATTAGGAATAATAGACATAAAACAAATTCAATATGAGTGCACAAAAATCTCGCGACCTTCACTCGCTGAATCTAATCTCTCGTTAATAACAATTTGCATGTTTTCAAGTAGGTATCCCAACAGGTTTTGTTAATCAGTGTAATTCGATTCTCAGCATCGTGTCGACATGGTTTTCGTCTTTGTTGTTGTAAATTAATTTTTTAAATGAAGATGGTTGAAGGTTCGGAGGTCATGCCGGTGAAAGTTACCAAATACAGATGGATAGTCTTGTTTGTGTTTTGTTTATTGGCTATTATTAACTTCATGCAGCTACTGGAGTATAACATTGTGTCTAACGTGATAATCAAGTGAGTGGTCTAAGGAAAGTACTACTACAATATTACAAAGTCCAAGTCGGAAGTAGGTATTAGCAGGTTATTTCCAGCTTGAAGCCCGAACTGGTTTTAATGAATGGATGAAAAACAAAACGGATGTTTTATTAGCAGATTTTCGTTTGTAATGTCTTAGAATTGTTTAAAATCGTCGAAAAAATACCAAATAAACGAATATTAAAAAAAACGAAATGTAATGTTAGAAAATTGCCCATTATTCACAGGCAGTGTTTAGCCGTTATTTGGAATTAAATCAGCTCGGTTTTCGTCTAACTTTATAATATAAATCTCGTAGAATATATTTCGTCCAAATAAGATACCTCTCCAAGCATTTCCTGATGCCACATATTTGTTTAAACATAGGACTACAGGGGATAAACATAAGAATATTTCATAAACTGTTTATTCGATGGTCCTGAAATTTTGTAGATTATTAAAATTTTAAACAATTGCACAAATGGGGGGGTCTTTGCAAGTATGTCGGTAAATAATTAACCAACTTTGATAAACAATTCATAATAAAGACTCATTGGATGTCTACAATTTTCTCATTTAACTTTTTCACCTAGGATGAAAGGGGAAAGTTTTACGAGGCAAAAACTTGAATTCTTAACTTACAAACTTTGTTTATTTATCCACGACGCAAAATTAGCAATATCTTTTCAGCTATGTTCAATATGTATGTTCAATAAGTATGTTCAGCTAAACCCCCATTACATGTGAGAGGTGTCAAAATGTTATTAAACTTTTTTCAATTCATTTTATCTGGATTCTGGGCTACTACTGATTAAAACTGGATTGTTTCCACTCTTAGGAAATTTAACATGAAAGTTGGAATTTTTTACAGTAAAGAAAGCACAGATTTTGAGAGAATTTTTTTGAGATTCATTGTTATGGGGGAAAGCGGAATTTATATTATCTTTGTTCCCTCCCCCTTGTATTTGCCCTTGTAAATACTTTGCATTAATCATATCTTATTTCGTAAACATCTAGCTTACATTTTATAAGTTTGTTTAAATTTTGCGGGAGGAGTTTTTTGAAATTGTCATGCAATCACAGAAGAAGGGGTGGCATAAATAGTACCCGGCTGTATGACAATGGGGAGGGAGGGGTTTAAGAATTTGTGAAGATAGCGCCCCGTAATTTGTGAATGGAACCATAACATTACATACAAGATTTTGTATTTACTAACTTTCACCGTCTCTTTCTATACGGGTACCTTTGAATTAAATCAAAATCCTTTCAATAGTGACTTTGTCACTGAACAATTATATTTTCGACAACTTTCATGCCAAGGACACATTTACATAATGTTCTCGTACCGGTGAGAAACAAGTTCAAAACTTCAACGTAAAACTTTTCCAAATATCTTATTAATTCTTTGTTTACACGTAATAGCATCGTAGGCCGCTCCAGAATATTTATTTTCGAATCCGCAACAAATGTAATGCATCCGGCCAGTTTATTTTCTTAGGACGACTCCCAGTTCAGTTTACGTTTACACATTTTTGAACCGAACCTAATTGTTTTATCCCTAGATATTACAAAACGGACAGCTTGATCGTGGACGTGCTGGGCCTCGTGTTTTACGTCGTGTTCATAATACTCTGCGTCCCGGTCAGTTACGCCATAGAGTCGCTGGTAAAATTTTCGACACTTTCCCTATGCGAAATTAAAAATTTTGTTACAGAGCATCAAGATCTCCGCCATATCCAGCATCGTCGTCACGTTGGCCGGGTGCGTGATAAAAGTCTTCGCGGATGATTCCTCCAGGGTTTTCCTCGTTATGATCGGTCAGTCTCTCTGCGGCATCGGCACTTTGTACATTAGTAGCATGCCGACCAAGCTGGCCTCCACGTGGTTCGGAGCTGAGGAAGTATCCACCGCCAGCGCCATCGGGATTCTTTGCGTGCAATTAGGTAACCAAAATGAAAACGGTTGAGAGTTAAAAACGTCGTTTCCCAAGAGACAAGTAGATGAGAGTGATCTGATATTTTCAGAAATCAGAAACTAGATGAGTCGTTATTGTGCCTTCTGGTTTTCTGATCAGAGGGTGCTTTTAATAAACCTTGGTTCATATGAACCAAACATGTAACCAGATAAACCCGAAAAACATGGTCCTTTTGAACAGAAAAGTTCACGAAACTGAATAATGAGAGGTCATTACTACTTACTTACTTTGCCCTTCGCTTTAATAATTTGTGGGTAACCGACACAACATCAATATTTAAATAAATGGTTTTGACCGAAACTGTCGTATGGCATAATCAAATGGTCACCTGATCCAAAAGTCAAGATAGTGTCAGGTACTTTATTCATTTTGGCTGAGTTGATGAGAATCTCCTGTACTAGACAAATGGCCGAGGCCGTGGCTGCCTTATTCTCATTTCGTTTGTTCACAAACAACTTGAAAACCATACGAGATTGTTGTCATATGACAAACATGCGATTTTTTTTATCAAAAATACCATTGAGCGGAACTAAATGGTTTCTATTGGGTATAAACTAACCCTCCTTGCTCTTCGATAAGAAATTAATAAGGAATTGAGTTATATTTGACAATAAACTGAAACTAGATTATTCCAAATTAATAGATCATCAACATATTATAATAGCTACCATTAACTATTAGAGCAAGTAATACTTAGAATAGTGTTAAAAATAGATATTGTGGCTTTCATTACATTTTAACGTCAGCTACTATAACTTGATTAACGTGAATCTTTGGTTTGAGTTATATTGTTTCGAATTAGGAAGTTATCAAAATACTACAACAGCTGTATAAGCTACAGTACCGTATAATATCGGTCTCATTATTTGCATTAACTTCTGCAACATAAACTAATTACTATGAATCTTCGAGTAAAACTAGATAAAAACTAAAGTTAGTCAAACAGACTCCTGCCATACCCATATTACCTATATATTATTATTGGCAACTATAACTAAAGTAGAAAAATGGCGATGTATCCATCGGACTACTTCCTCATGTTTTGCTATAAATAGTGTAACGTTTATTTTATAATTTATTTACATTAATTGAACACTAATTTATTTAACACACTAAACTACTTGTACACTAGACTAGACACTACATAATTTATTTGTACTGCTCCGCTTTCGGATCGTATGTCGCGTTCACGTCTGCTTCTCTAGTTCTAACTAACTCCCTCGACCACAAGCCCCCTTATACGGAGCTTTCCTATCGAAACGCTTGATGGGAAACCAGCGGGAGCAAGAGAGAAGCCAGCAGTAGTTCGTTGGCGTGACGGAGAGAGAAGTTTTGCAACGTTGCCGGCCGAGCACGCAGTCCAAGTCAGCGCGTGTATCGCTTCACACTTTCGGATGTGTGCGGTACAGTGTGCGGAGCGGATGACTGTAATGTTCCGCGAGCTAGCAACATCGCAGGGGGTCGTTCTCTGTTTCGCTAACGAGAAATATATGGCCTTTCTCTCGCACTTATGTTGATCCCACCGTGCGACTCTTTAGAAACTGTCTGTATATACACCCCCAACCATAATCGAGATCCTTCGCGTACCTTCTAGAACGCCTACGCAGTAAATATTCAGAAGGTCACAAATTAATTGCTTTTCGTAAACAACATTCCGGGAAAATTCGTGCAGCTGTCTTTACGCGTCGTAGTTGGTGTCGCGTTGTTTACTTCTCGCATTACAATAGTATTTGATACGAAAATAAATATTCAAAATTTAAAAACCATTCTTCAGGTAGATTTCGAGATAGTTAGAAAACCGAAAAACAATAAGCTTAGAATGCCCTTCAGAAACGATTTAACTGATAATGTTATTATTATACTTTATTGAACACATTCTTCTTCTTAAAACAGTAGATAATCCAGAGTTAATCCTCAACTGGGGTACAAATTGTAAAGACCAAGATTACCAGAAAGTCAATATCTGGTGTGGTATTTTGGGAAAACGCATAATTGGTCCTTTTTTATTAAATGAGTTATTGAATGCTGGTCGCTTTGTTAAATTTTCCATGGAGAATTTTGGAAGCTATTGACATTACTTCCTCGTAATGTGAGACAGGATATGTATTTGCAGCTATATGGTGCATCCGTCCATAATTCAAGGATTGTTTGTCAATGGTTCAACCAGACATTCTACGCGCTGGATAGGAAGAAAGTTCTCTTGAACTGTGGACTTCGAGGCCATCCGATATTACACCACTTGAATTTTATATTTGGGAAATGGTAAAAGAAAGCTTATAAACCAAGGTCTAGAACTCTAGATAAAATTTGTGCTAGAATAAGGCAAGCCTGTCAAGAAATCAGCATTCCGGGACTTAGACGAATAGTTAAACAGAATCATAAAAGAATTGAAAAACGTGTTCAAATAGAAAAATTCCTAAATTTATTTAATTGACAAAAAATGTTTTCTCATAAGAATAAGTATAATAATCATTCCTTTGTTAATGCTACTCATTTTGCTGAAGTATTTGAATACGTGACGATGACACTATTAAGTTGACAATATTTCCAGTTTTACTTTCCATGGTATACTAAATATCATATTAAAAAATGAGATGAAAAATGAAAAAATGAAAAATAGTACCTATATTATTATACTAGTTTAATAAGAAGGAGTATTGTCACACGAGTGCTTTAATAGAACGAGTGTGACAATATGTCTTACTAAACGGGTGTAATATACTGTAACGTTTATTTTACTAATTTATTTACACTAATACTAATACTAGACACTACTTAATTTATTCACACTATTACTAAACTAACCTAACTAATTAATTTACATCACACTTCTTAATCGTTAATTTATTTCACTTCAAACGCTCTCGCTATTTCGCTATTTACTTTTTACTGTCGCGCTCACATCTACTAATCATAATCCGACCGCAGGCCCGCTTATATACACTTCGCAATTGTGTCGGGAACCTTCTCGCGTATTCGTGTAATTACTCGAAATATCTTTTATTATGTAGAAAGCTCCAGAGTGTCATAAATCACTTTCCTTAAATAATAATCCCGGAGTATTCATGGAGCTGTTCTTTTTTTTATGGAATTCAATTAAGCGTCCTTTGAGAGACGCCGACGTGGGTCCGACAAAAGTAAACACGTCTCGCACTGCTGTTTACAACTCGCGTTACACTGCCCCCGCCTTAGAGACGTTTCGTCCCGGAACGTATCCCTGGTAGGCCCATGCGGGAACCTGCAGTTAGCCCCCCGCTTACAGCGGGACGTGGCGTCAAAATAACAGGGGACCGTCTTTCCGAGTCGACATGGTGCAGGCCCAAAACAGCAGACTAAAACTTCTACTCCGGTATCCCTCAGCACTACTTCCAGCATATTCCGGACAACCCTCCAGTCCAGCTGATCGCGTCCAGCACCTAGCTTGGGGACAACTAGTTTCCTGATGTCGAGCTCCAGCAATCGGTCTCGTAGCCTATGCAAGGTTCGCCATACATCGTGATAACATGGTTTAAGGGACCCGATCTCCTTCGTAACCAGATAAAAGATGTGTCTTTCGTGGTCACGTAGTTCCAAAACCTTGCCAATTTCCCGGCGTTGCGCTCTGAGTTGTTCCAAGCGCCCGTACTTCTTCTTGAAAACTGTAGCGATACCTCGTGACATTACCAGGTCAGCGGACACACAGTGGGCAAACGAGTATTCTTCAGGTACGCTGAACAAATCCTGTTGTTTTTCACAGGTTACCCCATACCGTGCTTTTCCGGTACCCCCGTAGGCGCTCATAAATTCTTCGAAGGAAAGTTCGTTCTCCTGCGCCAATGTGTTTCTTACTCGGGGAACCTCCGCCTCATCGTGCGACCCCTCATAGGGTGCCAACCGATTAAAGTGCACCACTCTCGGCTTGCCGTTTGGTAGTTTGCTTACCCGATAGACCACGTCATTGATTCGTTTCTTCACAACATAGGGACCTTCCCAATTGGTCTGTAACTTTGGGGACAAACCACGTTTCTTCTGTGGGTTGTACAGCCAAACTCGATCTCCCATTTGGTAGCCACCCTCTTTAGCGTTGATGTCGTAACGCTCTTTGATGCGATCACTGGCGATATTTAGTTGGTACCGGACTTGATCGTGAATTTCGTTCATCCTTTGCCGCATCCGGGAAACGTAATCTTCCCCCGAAACGTCCTCGTCCGGTCTAGCGCCAAAGATTAGATCACAGGGCAGTTTAAGTTCTCGCCCGAACAGGACTTTGGCTGGAGTTTGACCTGTCGACTCGTGAACGGCCGAGCGGTAGGCCATCAGGAAGAACGGCACGTGTTCGTCCCAGTCTCGTTGATGTGACGAGACCATTTTCGCCAGATAGCGGTTGAGGGTGCGATTCATCCGTTCTACCATGCCGTCAGACTGAGGGTGAAGGGCCGTGGTTCTTGTTTTTCGTACCCCAAACTTCTCACAGATCCTCCGGAATAGACCACTCTCGAAGTTTCTCCCTTGATCCGAGTGTAATTCCATGGGTACTCCAAACCGGCAGATCATCTCCTTCACTAGCACATCGGCCACTGTCTCTGCCTCCTGATTAAGGAGAGCGTACGCTTCTACCCACTTCGTAAAGTAGTCCATTACGACCAGGATGTATTTATTCCCCTTTTCGGTCTCAGGAAAGGGTCCTGCTATATCAATAGCGATCCTTTCGAAGGGGCTACCGACGTTATATTGTTTCATGGGAGCTTTCTGTCGTCTTTGTGGCCCATTACTTGCGAAGCATGTAGTACATTTCCTGCACCAGTCCTTCACGTCGTCTGAACAATTTATCCAGTAGAATCGCTCTCGTACTTTCTGCAGGGTTTTCTTGATCCCTAAATGTCCACCAGACGACTCGTCGTGAAGGTGCCGCAAGACCTCCGGGATTTTACTGGAGGGAATTACCAACTGCCGTCTTTCCTCCGTCCCGTCTTGGCTCTCCAGTACGCGTTTTAGTAGTCCATCCTCAACCACTAGCGAGTCCCTCTGTGCCCAATAGCTCTTGAGTTTTGGCGAGCCAGGTGATACCTTTTGCCACTCAGGACGCTGTCCTCCCTCTTTCCACGCCAGGATTTGTTTGAGAACCGGGTCTTTTTCTTGTTTTTGTCGTAACGAGGATGGTGTCCATTCCTCGGCGACCACGGTAGTTCGGTAGACTTTCTCCGACTTTTCCTCGGCTCTATGACAGTGAGGACACTCATCAGGGCATGGTCTTCTCGAGAGTGCGTCTGTGTTTCCATGACTCTGTCCGGGCCGATGTTCTATGACAAAGTCATACTCCTGAAGCCTCTCGATCCAGCGAGCTATCTGTCCTTCGGGATTATTGAACTGGAGGAGCCATTTAAGGGCAGCGTGATCGGTCCGGATCAGGAATCTCCTTCCACACAAGTATTTATGGAAAAGTTCGATGGACTTGACGATGGCCAATAATTCACGCCGGGTGACACACTAATTCCTCTCCGGTTTGGAGAGTACCTTACTAAAGTATCCAAGGACACGTTCTTGGCCCTCCTGACGCTGCGACAGAACACTTCCAATTCCCACATTGCTCGCGTCGGTATCTAGGATGAACTGTCCTTCTGGAAAAGGGAAACTCAACACTGGGGCACTGGTCAACTTCTGCTTCAGCTCGTCGAAGGCAGACTATCATTCCTCATCCCAACAAAAGTTTCGTCCTTCTTCTGTGAGCCTCGTCAACGGTTTGGCGACGTCAGAGAACATCCGGACATAGCGTCGGTAGTACGTGCAGAGTTCCAGAAAACTCCTCAACTGGTGTTTGTCTGCCGGTATTGGCCACTCCTTCACCGCACTTATCTTGTCCGGATCAACAGCGACTCCCTCTCTGCTCACTACGTGCCCTAAGTAAGAGTCCTTCCTTCTGAAGAGCTGACATTTCTTAGGGTTCAGTTTCAGCCCCGCACCTCGCAGTCTCTGGAAGACGTCCTCTAAGTTTTTCAGATGTCCTTCGAAGGTCTTGCCCATCACGATGACATCGTCCAAATAGGCTAGGCACGTTTTCCACGTCAAACCCATTAGCACGCTCTCCATCAGCCTCTCGAACGTCGCTGGGGCATTACAAAGTCCGAATGGCATTACTGTAAAGTGCCACAGGCCGTTACCGAAAGTAAATGCCCTCTTTTCCTTATCGGCAGGGTCCATTTCCACTTGCCAGTAGCCGCTTTTTAAATCCAGGGTCGAAAATATCGTTGATCCAGCAAGGGTATCGAGTGTGTCGTCGATACGTGGTAGCGGGTAGATGTCCTTTTTGGTGACACTGTTCACCTGCCGCTAGTCTACGCAGAATCGAGTGGTTCCATCCTTTTTCTTCACCAGTACTACCGGCGAGGCCCATGGACTGCTTGACGGCTCGATGACCCCGTCCCGCTCTAGGTCCCTGATGATTTTCTCAGCTTCCTCCCGTTTGGCCAAGGGTAGTCGTCTCACTGTTTGTCTAATGGGTCGTGTCTCGCCCGTGTCACTTTTATGTGTCACGACCTTAGTCTTTCCCAGCTTCCCATTCTCGGTGGTAAATATATACTGGTACTTATTTATTAAGTCGTTGGCCTTCTGTTTCTGTATGGGCGAGAGAAACGCACTGATCTGGGAAAGTATTTGTTTCAAGTCTCGCGGCATGTGTCTGGACCTTTCTTCCTCACTAACGCCCCTTATGATGGCCGAGGCGGCTATACACGTGCCCAGCTTCGTACCCTTCTTGATGGTAACCGGGTACTGATTGATGTTAATTAGCCGCACAGGCACCTCGCTTGAGAGAGTAACGAGCGCCTTCCCTACCAGTACCCCCCGAGCCAGTCGATTGTCATCGTTTTCTGCTTCGATTACGGCTGGAACTCCCTCTTCCACAACACCCCTCAAACAAGTAGAGGTGATCGTTTCGCTTCGTTCTGGGAGAATCACATCTTCCGCCAGTATTACGTCCAGCACAAAATTGTCACGATTGTGTAGCAGTAATTCTTCCTGACCGATCCTCAACACTCGCTGACTGAAATCCAACTGGAATCCACGACTCCTCATGACGTCCATCCCCAGTATGACGCCTTCCTCAATTTCGGCTATAATAACTGGATGGTCAAACTTTACTCGTCCCAACGTCATGCTAACTGTTGCTTCACCGTGAATTACTGCCTTCTCTCCAGTGGCAGTTCTTAATTGCCACCTACTTGGCCTAATCTTCCTGCGGTCCCTCACAACTTCCGGGCGTACGATCGTCTTCGTAGCTTCTGTGTCAACAAGCATGGCGTGGGATCTCCCGTCCGCACTCCCCAATTGGTGGGAAAACGAGGCTATACTGGCCCGGGGGTTTCCACTACTACGGGTCGACGTCCCCTTCCTTTTATCGACCCGCATGAGTTTTTCCTGGGCCTTTTCTATGATCTGCTGAACGGCCTTCTCTATGAGTTTTTCTGTGCCTACCTCCTCGGTGACAGCTGGAACACGGCCGTGACTGCGGGAGGCTTCCATCGCTGCCTCATGTTCTAATGCGATGGCGAGTGCATCCATCAACGTCTTCGGTCGAGCTAGTCTCAGGGCCCTCTGCAGTTCCTGGTCCTGCAGCCCGCTCACGAACGTCTGCACTGCGAGGCACTCCATCATCTTCTCCGGTGCCGTGGGATACGCCAACCTCACTAGTCTGGCTACGTCCGCTTCGAACTCCTGCCGGGTCTCGTTCGATCGCTGACGGTGATTGGACATCTGGGATTGATGGACTTGCTCCAGATGTGTTTGGCCGAACCGCATTTCCAGTCGCCTCAGCAACTCCTCGTAATTTCCGGCTTCCTCGGTGGATAGCGCCTGAAGAACTTCCAACGCTTCTCCACGCAAGGCTACCATTAGGGAGACAGCCTTCTCATGAGGGGACCAAGCGTTAGCCTCCGCTGCTGCCTCAAATTGTTTCTTGTAGCTGGCCCACGGGATTTTTCCGTCGAACGTTGGGGGCGTCACTCGATTGGTGGATATCGAGTTCTGTTGGACGACCGCCTTTACTTCTTCCTTCGTCTCGCCGCTACTGACCCGCTTTAGTCGTTCTTCCAACTGCTTCATCTTATGTTCAATTTCGTCTTCTTTCCCCTCGCCGCTACTGACCTGTTCTAGTCGTTCTTCCACCTGCTTGATCTTCTGTTCAATCTCCCTACGCTGAGCCTCAATCTGGTCGGTTATTTGCGCAGTAATATCTTCCCTCTGGGCGGCGATTTGAGCAGTGATATCTTCCGATTTGAGCAGTAATATGAGTAATTATGTCTTCCCTCTGGCCGGCGATTTGAGCGGTGATATCTTCCTTCTGGGCAGCGATTTCCTCCCTCTGGGCAGCGATCTGCTTCGTTATGTCGTCGTCTTCGAACTCGAAAACTTCCGGGTCCTGGCCATTTTCTTTCAAACACGCCGAGAGTCGGTCCTGGAGTTCTGTCTTCTTCCCTACCGTTTCTAATTCTCGTTCCTCGAGTTCTTTTCTTAACTCTTCCACTTTTAATTCACGTAACTTCTTCATGATCCGCTCTTCTGACACCAATGTAACGTTTATTTTACTAATTTATTTACACTAATACTAATACTAGACACTACTTAATTTATTTACACTATTACTAAACTAACTTAACTAATTAATTTATATCACACTTCTTAATCGTTAATTTATTTCACTTCAAACGCTCTCGCTATTTCGCTATTTACATTTTACTCTCGCGCTCACGTTTACTAATCATAATCCGACCGCAGGCCCGCTTATATACACTTCGCAATTGTGTCGGGAACCTTCTCGCGTATTCGTGTAATTACTCGAAATATCTTTTATATATACTGTGCTTTTATTATGTAGAAAGCTCCAGAGTGTCATAAATCACTTTCCTTAAATAATAATCCCGGAGTATTCATGGAGCTGTCCTTTTTTATGGAATTCAATTAAGCGTCCTTTGAGAGACTCCGACGTGGGTCCGACAAAAGTAAACACGTCTCGCACTGCTGTTCACAATTCGCGTTACAATACTATTTTATCTACTTTGCTTTATTAATTCATTAAATTTTGGCTGTTCGAGTTTTTGTATTACACTAGGGAATTTTGCGTGGGTTGGTTATACTGACGTCACTGACATTGACGTTTCGTATTTTAATTTGAAAATCTAGTAGCCCTAGGACAAATTCAACAACTACTTAAGTACTTACGTGCGCGAAATAGGAGACAAAAATGTAGAATTGACCTGTACACCCCCAGAAATACGCAAAGCTGCTCAAGAAATTTATTGAAATACCAATAATTTAACCTTGACATCTACGTTTCAGGTTTATGTATCAATTTCACAAAATTAAATGTTACCAAAAATAGTGAAATAATATAAATATTATTACACCACTTTCGATTTAATAATGAGATCATTAGTAACGCAAAGTAGGTAGATAAAATAATTTTGTGTAGAATAATGGAAAATTAAAAAATACGAATTTTGTCACGAAACTCGGTGTGTGGGTTTGAAATAATATATTGAACGATTAGTTCTAATAATTTTTTTTTCAAATACTCTAAGGCAAAGTTAAATATCAAAAATTAATTCTGCGAATTAGTAGTAGGCTCAGTTTAAAGTTAAGATTTCATAAAGATAACTTTTTTTTTTTTCATAACTTGAGATTAGTCACACATATGACAGACTTACTTACCTTAGCATATAACAAAAACAATGAATACTATATCAATGATTCCTTCGAATTCTCTGATTACATTAATAACTTTCAACTACCTGACAACTATGTTATAGTGAGTTTGGATGTAGTATCATTATTTACGAATGTGCCTCTTGAATTAGTCATAAAATCAATTAACAATCATTGGGATGACATTAAGGAAGTTTGTGACTTCAGCCAGGAGAAATTTATCGCTACCATAAAACTAATTTTTGATTCAACTTATTTTATATTTAATGGTCAAGTCTATAAACAAGTATTTGGTACTCCTATGGGATCAAAAATTTCACCAATAATATCACAATATGTCATGGATGACTTACTCAACATTTGTTTGCCATTACTTCCCTTTGAGGTTCCTTTCTTAAAAAAATATGTAGATGACATTATTTGTTCAATCCCTAGTGGCACAGAGGAAGTAATTTTAAGGATTTTCAATTCATATCATGAAAGAATTCAGTTCACTATAGAACAAGAGAGCAATTACTCCGTACCTTTCTTAGACACAAGAGTCATAAGAACTGATAATAATACCATTATTTTGGATTGGTACCAGAAACCCACAAACTCTGGAAGGTACATTAACTACTACTCTGACCACACCACAAAAACAAAAATAAATTTAATCCTAGGCCTCAAACGAAGAATCACACGTATCTCGCATCCATCTTTTAGACAAACGAATTTAAACAAACTATATAACATCCTTTTACAGAATTCATATCCATCTACGTTACTAAGGAAGTTAATTTATTCGACTCCAGACATTGTTGAGTCAGTTAATCAGAATTTTAATAGAAGTCCAATAGGTACTCAAAACATAAATGCAACCCCAGACCAAAAATTTTATAGATCCTTGCCTTACATTAAAGATATAACTCCTAGAATCATTAATATCCTTAAACAAGAAGAAAATTTAATTATAGCTAATAAATCCATCAAGAAAGTACAGAATTTATTTACCAGGCTGAAAGACCAAACCCCTACTTTGGATAAAACTAACTCGGTTTACAAAATACAATGTCTAGATTGTGATAAGTCGTATATAGGCATGACGTCCAGAAATTTAAAGTTAAGGATCACCTCACATAAAAGTGACATCAGGAGAAGAAAAGATGCTTGTGCTCTTTCTCAACATGCAGCTAATACTGGTCACCAACCTGACTTTATTAACGCAAAAATTTTAACCACCGAAAGTAATTTATTTAAAAGATCTTTTCTTGAAATGTCTTATGTTTTCTGTGAAACTAACCTCTTAAACAAATATTCAGACATCAAGAATCTTAACGTAATATATTCAAATGTATTGTACCAAGATACACAACTTAAGAAAGCATCAGGGAAATACAATGGAAGGTCGAGGTCGTCATTGACTCTCACCAGCCCTTAGTGGTAGTAGGGGTTGTAGGGAGTCAGGGACGACTTCTAACAGTTTCTATCGATTTTACAGACCAGTTTTCGGTGAGAGCGATAACTGTACATATACAATATCACCCTTCCTGTATTTCCTTAAATCTAAATATGTGTTTCTGAGTAAGTTTCACAATATTGTGTGTCAACTTTTTAGACCAATAATTGTTAAGAGTTGAGACAGAACAGGAATTAATAATTACGCTCCATGGTTTGGCACCCATGAGTAGCAATTCTATAAAATCAAACTCACTGAATTCATAGCATTAATGTGAAGTGTTCTCTTTGTTCCTGTATCACTTATCAATTATTTGTTTCCATGTGTTTTGTCAAATAATTTTTGAAATATCTTTGTAACGTCTTGGAACAAATAACCTGCCTCTTCCACTCCAATATTGAATTTTTACAATACACAACTTAAGAAAGCATCAGGGAAATACAATGGAAGGTCGAGGTCGTCATTGACTCTCACCAGCCCTTAGTGGCAGTAGGGGTTGGGGGAATCAGGGATGACTTCTAACAGTTTCTATCGACTTTACAGACCAGTTTTCGGTGAGAGCGATAACTGTACATATACAATATCACCCTTCCTGTATTTCCTTAAATCTAAATATGTGTTTCTGAGTAAGTTTCACAATATTGCTTTGTCAACATTTTTGACCAATAATTGTTAATAGTTGAGACAGAACAGGAATTAATAATTACGCTCCATGGTTTGGCACCCATGAGTAGCAATTCTATAAAATCAAACATCACTGAATTCATAGCATTAATGTGAAAGGTTCTCTTTGTTCCTGTATCACTTATCAATTATTTGTTTCCATGGGTTTTGTCAAATAATTTTTGAAATATCTTTTTAACGTCTCTGAACACATAACCTGCCTCTTCCACTCCAATATTGAATTTTTTTCTGGATCTGATGTGTTATATAGTTTTAACAGCAATCTCGTTTTCTGTAAGTATATAATTTTCATCTTTGTATAATTTTTAACAAACATACCATGTTCACAGTTGCAGTTGATAAAGACAATAAACATTGTCGAAAGCTCCTGTATTAAAGAAATAAGAGTGTTCTTTTAAAAAAAAGTCCCAAGATAAGGCTGCATCCCCGTTACTATTTAGTTCATTATATATATATATATATATATATATATATATATATAAAGGAATATTGCCTATAGAAGAATGCCAATAGAAATTTAGGTATTTATTGTACCCTAAACCGCGTCATTCTTCAAAGAAATTAAAAGAATCGAAGATAGATAACTTCATTTAAGGGAAATTTAGGATCAAAAGAACGTAAGATTAATTTTGCCAATTTCACGATATAAATATACATAGCCACAGCACATTGCCACGTACTTAGTTAAACAGAAAATGACACATAAACACAACCGTGTTACTTTTAAGCACCGAGTTATAATTAAAGATTGAAAGGGGTGGAGCAATAAAATCCCACTTTGGGTAAAAGTTCAGCAATTAAATGATGATGAATACTCCATGCTTTATATGGTGGAAAATTGTTTTCTTAGGATTTTATTATGCAATTTTCAGAGGATGAGGACTATGCTAGTGGTTGAAGGAATGGTTCTAGGAATCAGCTACTAGTCCGTATCATCAGCAATAAATTAGCAATAAAATATGCAGTTTGACACAGGTATATTACGGAGTCAGTTTCGAAGATACGAGTGTTAATGATGTTCTTAAATGTTAAGCCAGATTATCATTTTTTTCTCTCAAAGGGGTAAAGGTTTAAATCCTATTTTCCCTAATAAATTGTCAATAAAATATGGTCCTATAACGGATGCGGACTTATGAAGTGGTTGATCTGGCTTAATAGGCATGGTATGTTGCTTACTGATATATCTCCAATAAACCAAGTGGCAACCTGTCTCCATTTTTCGCCTTTATTGTCTAATTGCTTTGAGTTACCGTTTCAGGTAACTCCAAAATTACTCTATGTGCCACTGTCGTCCAACGCACAGATATAAACCATAGACTTCTCAATCAAATCACTAGGCTCGGTCAACATATATAGCTTTATGCCATAGGAAATATCTTTTATATTGTACATCTGTTCAAATACCAGTGGCCCAAAATCGTCTGCAGTTTACCTGGTTAAAAGTTGTAGCCGATTTATTACTGAAAAATTAATTATTTCTAAACAAATGTTCCGTTTTGCCATAAAGCTACAGCTACCTCTGGTAGCTTACTTGAAACCTGGGAGCTAACGACACATATTGTTCCAGTAGGTGTGATCAACATTTGGCTCAATTTGCTGACTAGTCCTTTTCGTTCCAGGAGTTGCCATTGGGGCCATACTGCCACCTTTCACGGTAAAAACAGAGGACTCCATCGACGAAATCGGTGTCAACTTGAGAAACCTCAACATCTACTACGCCGGCGTAGCAGGCGTTTGCCTGGTAATTGTATTCTTAGGTTGGTCCTATGATGGCCTCTGCAGGAAATCACCACGGCTCACTCGTGATAGTTTTCAGGTCGAAGCCCGAACACCCCCCGAGCCTGTCGCAGATCTCCCTTCTCTCCAGCGATGAGGAGCTGTTCTACGTCAGCTGCAAGAAGTTGTTCAAGAACAGGGACTTCTTAGTGTTACTGTTGATCTTCGGAGTCTATAACGGAATGTGGAATACGTTTGGGATTATCGCCAGCAATGTTTTCACCAATTACTTTCCCGTATGTGACCAAAATGGATCATTAAAGTAAATTAAAAATTTACTTCTCATCTCACGAGAAGCAAAGAAACTTATTTAAATCATCAAAGCAGAACGTAGAGTAAAGGGACATATTCTTCCTCACTCTCTACTGGATTTCAGAAACTTGATACAATTTATATGATCAATACACTACTTATAATAATATACGTTTAGGATCGGGAGACCGATGTTGGGGTCATTACCCTATTGGCGATGCTGGCAGGTTGCGCCGGTTGCTTCCTTTTCGGTTTCATCCTAGACAAGACGCACAAGTTCCAGTAAGACTGTTCCCTTTCCAATGAATTTCGAGAGAGAATATAATTTTTTTTATTCCAGGATAACCAGTATGGTAGTGGCGTTCTCATGCTTCATATGCTACTGCCTAACTAGCGTTTCCATGATATTCAAGTCGAGGATTGCAGCTTTCTTCACAGTGCCGCTCTTCGGGTAAGGATATTGAAGGCATACGGATCGTAGATAATTCACCCAAGTAGTAAATTGTAGTCGAACTCGGGCAGTTTTTCTAGTGTCGTAATGTGATATTGGTAACATCTTGCGATTCAACCTTTTCAGCAGATTTTTCAAACACATACAACTCGTTGATCACGCTTTATTTTTTCACGATTTTGTTTCCACGAATGAATATTTTTAAACTAAACCTCATTTTTATGCCTAGGCGCTTTTTTTTGGAAGCATAGCTTTCTTATCGAGGCCTTCACTAGAAGCGCTGGTTCGGTGAGAGGTATTAACACCGAAAAACCGAACGAGACGGACGATTCGGACGTCAAGAGCGAGTATATATATATATATATATATATATATATATATATTAAATTTTTTCATTACAAACCTACTTGATGTGTGATAAAAACTCAGGAGTGTATAGATTATATAATGTTAACAATACCTAAATAATTTTTATTTATAGGTATAATTGTTAAACAACAATTAATAAAAACATATACAAATTGATGCATTATAATTAGAGCAAATAAAAATTTTAAGAACTGAAATCGATTTGTCGAAAACGGTTTCCTCCCGACTTGTGTTTATTTTGTGGCGAGGCTTTCACATCTGCCATGCGTTCCGCGACGGCTCACTATTTTTAATAATTGTTCAAAGAGATAAAATTAACAGAATAAAAAGACACATTAAGTGATATTTAAGCCCCATTTCAAGCTAAGAATTGAGAAACGTTTGGAATCGAATTGTACACATTTCTCTGGCGATCTAAAGCCAACTGATATTCCAAACGTTGGCCGCCCAGTTGTCGATATTTTGTTCTGAATTCCGCCTTAGTCAGCGATGGGAATAAATCTAGTTTCATCATAGATCGTCTTGTGCACTAAAATTGCAGACTACAATTTTCAAAAATCGTTCACCTTTGTCTATTTCGGCGGCGGTCAGCTCGTAAGGAATTTTAATGGCCCACCCTAAGATCGGCAATCTCGTAAGCGAACCGGCAGGTAAATTTTTAAAGGGTCGTTTTGAATGAGTCAACTCGTAAGGGGATTCTCAGAAATAATCGAGGGAATGATGATTGCAACGAAGTAGTTCGAATATTTGCTGAAACTAAGAATATGATATAAGGGGGTGGTTTGTTACGTTCCAACTGAACGGTGACGAGCACCGAGATAGTTATGGATTTTATTAAAAGTCAACTCGGGAAAGACTTGCTTGTTGTTAATAACGGTCGGGTTCCGTAGGGTTTTCCTTGCCCTCTCGCAAGGAATACGATAATCCCCCTTTTAGGTTTTTGCTCGTCAGACCGATCTGAGAACCATATCCTTACGAGCTGACCGATCTCGGCGAAGGTCAAATGCGGACCGGGATAAATCCTTACGAGATGACCCGTGCCCGTCTATTTTTCCGCATTCCACACTTATCCATTAGTGTCAATCATGGATTAATCAGATAAAAAAAGGATTTGTATTCTGATTAATACCGGATTAATCTGTATCAAGTCTCATATGAAAACTATTGCTGGAATAGTATTTGTAGACTAAGTGATTCAAATTGGTTTGAGTGCGGTCCCCCACTCCCCCATCTCTCCCGAAACAACTTCTTCAACTTTCAGTTACCTAAACTGGCCTCGTGATATTAATAAGTTTTATCTGTGGTTTTTGATCATGCGCCTAAATAAAAGTGCCCGAACACGAATACACGTAATGATAAGTTCTTCGTACTCTTTGGATTTTTGACTACCCAAACTCCTGGTACTCTAATATACTTACATCTTATATACTTATTACACATACATCTTTATACTCCGAGTCTGTTTCTAAATCTAGTTTCGCTCCAAACCATTTTTGGGAAATGGCACCATTTTCTTGTCTTCATTTTTAATTCAGTAAAAACTGGAGAACATCTTCCAACACGTACGCTTACCTTTATCTTTGCCTTTATCCATTTTTGTAGGCTCTTCGCCACTACTGGCAACATTCTTGCCGTAGAGTACGCCCTTGAGGTGACCTACCCGATCCCGGAGTCCGCCAGTTGCTCTGTGATGAACGGCATGGGTTACCTATTTGGCATCCTCGGCACCCTCCTCGTAGAAGGTATCATAGAGGTGATGGGGTACACAGGGGCCCTCTTTATCATCGCCTCGATCTACCTGTGCTGCGCTGTAGGGCTCTTCTTCGTCTCCGACAAAAACTTGAGGAGGAGACAGGCGAACCTGGAGGAGAGCGTCCAAGGGAAAGGATGAAAATTTGAAGATATTAAGAATTTATTGCAATTCTTGTCAACACTTAAAGGAAGATGAGTGTAGTAAACGCAAGGAACAATTTTAAATGGTTGGGTATTTTCACTTTATTTTAACCTTGCCAGTTGAATGTTGAGTTCTGCACCATAGTCTAGTTATCATGTACCATTTTTTTATTTTTTTTGTATAGTCACCGAAAATTATGATCATGGTGTCATTCAATTCGTTATGCCATGTAGAAAGTTTAAGGAAATATCTCGAAAAATTTTAAAGATTTTCCAAACATTAAAAAAGAACTGACACAACAAACAAAGAACTGACTAACACAACAAAAAAAATTTTAACATATTAAATATGAATATTAAGGAATAAAAAAATTCATGTACTATTGGGATATATCAATTAACAATAATCCGCGGTTAAAAAATTTTTATCCCAATTTCTCCATAAATTATGCATTTGTTAACGATGAACTAAAGCCCTAGCATACTTTTCACTAACTGAAGTTATTCTTAATTGGCATACAAACAGACGACCGTTGCACAAATTGTCAAATTTAGATTTTCCACTTTTTTATTAACAAATGAAAATTAAACAATACAAGAAAGTAAATATTTTTTTTAAATATCTTGAATGTTTCGATTTCCAAAGGTTTAAAGCTACATAAAAATAGTTTTTTTTTAATTTTTTACCACCATTGTTTAATAAATTGTTATAAACAAATACATTGTTTATAAGCAATTCAATTTTTTTTATATATTTATTCATGGAAATCATGATTTTTAAAGAAAAAAACGGTTCCTTAAAAAAATTATGTGCTGCTAAAAAAATGCCTTCGTTAACTAACAATCGTTATTTTCAGCTAAATATTAAAGAAAAGCCTTAAAGAAAGGACGTCTCAATATACCTGAACCAGGTGCACTACCTGGAGAAACTCACCCTGTGCCTTATTTTTTTGGGCGATGAGGCATTTCCCCTCTCTAAAAATTTAATGAGGCCCTTTTCTCGAAGAGAATTGAACGATAACGAACAAAAGATTTTTAATGTCCGGTGTTCGAGAGCACGAAAGTCAGTGGAATGGGCTTTTGGCATGCTAACAACGAAGTTCAGACTTCTACATACACTTATCCGATGTAACCCTGCTAACATCGATGTTTTAATTCAAGCAATGTGTGTGTTGCACAACGCACAACGCTATCAAGGAGTGCGATGGCACATTCTCAAGACCAGTACATGAGAACGTTATTGTTGGTGATGCCACTTCAATACAATTACAAAACGCTAAATGTATGAGATTTTATCCAAGCAAGTATTTTAAAGATCGCGCTCCAATTCCTCATCAGGACAGATATTGTGTATAATTTTGTTTGTTTAATGTAAACGTTATTAAATATGAGCAGTTAATAAACATGTACTTAGCATTTGCAGTGAATTTCTTAGCTATTGTTTCCCATGCCTGGTCTTGAACACTTCTGTTGCAATAGTCCGATCGTCTATAATCGTATAAACTTGCATACTGTTACACTTCTTCGCAGAACTCTATATTAAATTAAAAATCGTCACGCATTTTTAGGTACAATCGAAAAACAACACTGAATTTGTATGGCATGTATCACTCGTGTAGGCTTCTCATGGCACCGAAGCGGCGTGGCGGTGGTGGGAGTAATCACGCCAGATCCATGCCATCTCTATGTGAATTGCCTCTTAAACGTAGGCTCAGAGGAACTACCAGAAATAACACTACAGGAGATTTAATATGCATTACAACAGATGAAAAATGGAACGAGTCCAGGAGAAGACCAAATAACATCGGAGATGTTAAAAATGGGAGGAGAGGTTATAATAGCAGCTGTAAAGATATTATTAAACAAGTGTCTGATGGAGGGAAAAATACCTGAATCCTGGAATAATGCGGAGGTGGTACTCATATACAAGAAGGGAGACAACACAAATTTGGAGAACTACAGGCCCATAAGCTTACTGTCACATCTCTATAAACTATTTTACACGAATTATAACCAATAGGTTAACCGCAAAACTAGACTCTTACCAACCAGTAGAGCAGGCAGGATTTCGAAAGGGATTCAGCACTATTGACCATCTACAAACAATTAAAACAATAATCGAAAAAACAACAGAATATAATATTCCCATACATCTAGCATTTGTCGATTATCATAAGACATTTGACAGTATTGAAACCTGGGCATTTTTGACAGCAATGGAAGACGCCAGAGTGGATTCGAGATACTCTATCATCATAAAAACCACGACAAGGCAACTTTCCACGTAAAAATAGATGATGACACTAAAACAAACAAAATTAGAATCGGCAAAGGCATAGGACAAGGCGACACCATCTCGCCCAATTATTCACTCTAGCGTTGGAAAATGTCTTCAAGCAGCTACATTGGGAGGGTAAAGGACTAAACATCGATGGGATGCATTTACATCATCTACGATGTACCGATGACATTGTTCTAATTAGTACCAACATACATGAGCTGAACATCATGCTCAATGAATTAAATGAAAAATCTAGAAAAATTGGGTTAGATATGAATTTGAACAAAACAAAAATTATGAGTAACGATATACAATATAACATCACTATGGATAAAACCATCATAGAAAACGTGGACCACTATATATACCTCGGACATAGAATCAAACTGGGAAAAGAAAATCAAAACGCAGAAATTAAACGTAGAATTTATCTGGCATGGGTGGCGTTCGGAAAACTGAGTTATATCTTTAAAGACAAACGAATACCATTACATCTAAAAAGAAAAGCTTACGATAGTTGTACCCGTGATCACATACGGCTTGGAAACCATGGCTATAACAGGAAAAGTAGCAGAACAACTAACAGTTACACAACGAGCCATGGAAAGAGTCATGTTGGGCGTCACCTTGAGAGATAGAATACGAAGCAGTCAGATACGAGATAAAACCGGAATAACAGATGTTATGGAACGAGTAGCTGGCTTGAAGTGGCGTTGATTCGGTCATGTAGCGAGACAGGATTCGAAGAGTTACACACAGAGTTACATTTTGGAGACCCAGACAGACACGGAGAAATGTGGGACGTCCCCAGAAAAGATGGATCGATGATATTAGAGAGGTGGCGGGAAGACAGTGGATGAGAATAGCCAAAGATCGAAAGGCATGGCAGAAAATGGAAGAGGCCTATATCCGACACTGGATGAATCCGGGCTGAAGAAGAAGAGAAGAGGAGAGACTACAGTTCTAGCTCTATTATTTATTTAATTATTGACGATTGACTTTCAGGAAAACACACGAAGCGGTTTATGCGAGCGGTAGCCGAATCACGTGTGTTTTGAAGTCCTAATAAGCGATGCGCCGATTCGGTGCCCGACTCTATCTATACTAAAAAAATAATAGTTAATAATTAAATAAATAAAATAGCTAAAACTGCGGTGATAGGCTTAAATTGTTAATTAATTAATAATGAACAAAAAAGACCTAAAGCATTACTGTTATATCTGCAATAGTTTAAAAGTTATTGTAAATTTAAAAGCACAAAATCGGATAAAAAGGACAAGTTTCAAGGCATAATAATATTAATAATAATTGTACAAAAAATAGAATTTCTTTTTCATAAAAAAACAACATAGGGGTATTTTTATTACAGAATTAAGTATTTAAAAAAATAAATGGAAAATAAATTGCTTATAACAAATTACTTATTAAATAAACAAATAAAAAATTTAAAAAAACATGTTTTAAGAATCTCTAAAAACAATAGAAATTTTGAATTCTAGAGAAAAAATGATTCCTTAATTTTAATATTTAGCCGAAAATAAAGATTGTTAATTAACAAACTCATTTTTTAGCAACAAATAATAGTTTTTCAGAAATCGTTTTTTCTTTAAAAATCATGATGTAAGTACATCAATAAATATATTACAATAAAAAAATGCTCATAAACAATGTATTAGTATATAACAGTTTTTTAAACAATGTTGGTAAAGAATATTTGTATATAGCTTTAAATTCTTATAAATTGAAACATTCAAGGTATTAAAAAAAATTACTTTCTTGTACTGTTCAATTTTTATTTGTTAATAAAAAAGTGGAAAATCAAAATTTTACAATTTGTGCAACGGTTATCTGTTTGTAAGCTTATTATGAATAACTTCAGTAAGTGAAAAAAAAAATCCTAGGGTTTTAGTTTAATAATTTTGTTATCGGGGTTTTTATGTTAACATTCAGTTTAAAAAAAATTTGTTAAATAACAAATGCATAATTTATGGAGAAATTGGGATAAAAATTTTTTAACCGCGGATTATTGTTAATTGAGGTATCCCAATAGTACACGAATTTTTTTATTCATTAATATTCATATTTAATATGTTAAAATAATTTTTTTATTGTGTCAGAGTCACGCAATGCGCACGGAACCAGACTACCCGGTTTTGGCTCTATTTTCAGGGCTCTTAAAAATAATACATATTGGACATACAGTTTCGGGAGTCTGAACTTTTTTTCAGCAAATTTGCTCCACTCTTTGAGCCACTTCCAATTTCTCCACGGTGCCTTTTTTCAAGGTAAGTCTTTCGGCGTCATAAGTCATCACTGGCATCACGCACTGATCGTTACTTTCCGTTTCAAGCTCATTGGAACGTCACTACCGAAAATATTTCTCAAGCTTTCATATGCTGCCCATCCAAGACCAATTCTTCTCTGTAATTCGTTTGTTTGGTTGTCTCTATTTATTCTAATTTGGTGTCCCAGGTATTTGTATTCGTGGACCTCCTCGATAGTTTTGCTGTCTAGTGATATAATAGTCCTAGTACTAGGTTAGAATATATAGTTTATATATATATATATATATATATATATATATATATATATATATATATATATATATATATACTATATATAGTTTATATATAGGTTAATATATATATATATATATATATATATATATATATATATAAGCGGCTTGTATACAGCTAACTTTGTCATCTGCCGCATCCCAACTTCCAAGAGATTCCAAGATTTTATTTTGTATATCTATTTTGTCCTTGCCTTCGGATATTATTGCAACCCACAGATACTTGTACTCATTTGTCTTCGTCATCACGTCGTTAACTATAATTAGGTCTTCTCCTTGTCCTCCGATTACCATATATACTGTTTTCCCCATATTTATCTCCAAACCCCATCTCGCATACTCCTCCTTTAGTTTCCTAAACATATAGTTGACATCATCTCCGTCCTCGGCTAGTATAACCTGGTCGTCAGCGAACTCCAAAATATATATGTGTTGCTCCTCGATAAGCCATTATCATACATTTCCTTCTACAATCTCTTAGTATCCTATTTATATACACTTTAAATAGAGTTAGTGATAGGCAGCACCCCTGTCGCAGACCTTTATTTACGATGAATTCATCAGAGTAATTATTTCCAACTTTAACTCTGCTTATGTTTTCTTTGTATAATTGTTTAACAGCATTAATATAGTTTATTTATATCCCGCTGTCCTTCATTGCCTGCCATAATTGCTTTACAGGGACACTGTCATAGGCCTTTTTTAAATCTATAAATATAATATGCAGTTCGCGTCCGTGAGCTATGCTCTTTACAGCCAGTTGTTTTAGGCAGAATATATTGTCAACTTGTGATCTTGTGATCTTCCAAGTCTGAACCACTCTGTTCCTCCGAATCGTTTATCTGTTTTTCCATTCTTGATTTTAATGTTCGTCAATACAGTCTGCACATAGAAGAGGTAACACTAATTCCTCTATAGATTTCGCATTTCATCTTATATATATAGCTTACATAAGCGATTTTCCATTCCTTCGGGACTTCGCCTCCTTTTAGACAGTCTGTAAACAACCTAGCAATTGCTTCTACCGTTACGATTGGGGAGTTCTCTGAGCATACCTCCAGGACCCGCAGCTTTGTTATTTTTCATATATCTGCGTCTATAACTTCATTTATTGTTACTTCTCTTACGTCTTGGTTGACCAGTTCGCTTGTGTAAACTGCTTCCTTAAAGTTATTTCTGTCTTCATTTAATAGAGCTTGATAATATTTCTTCCAATTGTCTATTCCAATTGGATCTTTAATTTTTACTTTCCTTGTGTTGCTTTTGAGTGTCCTTATTGTTTTCCATGCTTGTCTAGATTTTGAGCCTCCTATGAGCCTGTCCATCTCGTCACATTTCCTTTTCCAGAACATGTTCTCTGTCTTCCGGATCTTGTGTAGCTAGCCATTTGTGGTATGCTATTTTCTTTTCACTTACCAAGTTCTCTAGACTGTCATTATTCTTTTAATTTTTTTGCCTTTTTGTCCCAACGCTTCGTTCGCAGCTTCGTGAATACATGTTTTGATGAAATTGTACTGTTCTTCTATTGTACCAGTTTCTGAACTTCTCATTTTGTTTGCCAGTCTGATTTTATATAGGAACCTGGCGATTCATCGAAAAGACTGTCTAGGTTATATTTGGGCCACTGGGTCACTTGGTAAACCGGCTTCTTTGAGGTTGTCTGTTATCAGCACTATATCATCTGTAAATCGTAGATTATTTAGCATTTTCCCGTCTATACCTTTGTTTCCCCAATTCAGACTCTTAAAAACATATTCTAAACCACTGTTGAATATTTTTGGGGACAGTGTATCGCCTTGTCTAACTCCTCTTTGTATGGGAAAGTTTTGGGTCGTGTTATGAATCTTCACGCTCGCGGTCGAGTTGCTATAAATATTGTGTATTAGATGGGTATATCTATAGTCTATGCGACACTGGCTAAGGGCCTTCAGGATTGCATTCATTTCAATGGTATCGAAAGCATTTTGGAAGTCGACAAACACGAGCACCAATGGTCTATTGTATTTTAGGCTTTTCTCAATAAGTATCTTTAATGTGAGAAGATGGTCATTCGTTACATAGCCTAAACGAAAGCTTGCCTGATCTGTTGTTTGATAGAAGTCAAATTTTTTTCTCCAATCTCTTATTTATTATTTTCGTGAAAGGCTAATAGAACAAGAGCTGGGGACGAGATTTCAACATCATTAGTAATATGGAATTCGTAAACAGGAATAAACTATATTACCATCAGTTATTGAAGTTCCGAGCAGGCGGACAGCTTACTTGTTGCGGAGGGTAGTTATAAGAGGTGAAAGTGATTAATTTTTAGGGGAAATTTCGGCATCGATAATAAGCTTAAAAATGTATGAAATGATAGGTCTTACCATACCTAAACGAAATTCCAAGCGCCGGACACGAAAGTAGGTGGGAAGGGGGTGGCGGACAAGAGCAAAGTGGCTGAAAACGCGGATAGCTAGAGCCGAAATTTCAACGTCATCGTCATCAGTAATATGGAATTCGTAAACAGTAATAAACTCTATTACCATCAGTTATTAAAGTTCCGAGCAGGCGGACAGATTACTTGTGGCGGAGGGTAGTTATAAGGGGTGAAAATTGTTAATTTTTCGGAAAAATTTTGGCATCGATAATACGCTTGAAAATGTATCTAATGATAGGTCGTACCATAACTTAACGAAATTCTGAGCGGCGGACACGCGAGTGGGTGCAAAGAGGGCGGCGGACAAGGGTGAAGGGGGTGAAAAGGCGGAGAGGTAGGCACGAAATTTCAACGTCATCAGTAATGTGGAATTCGTAAATAGGGATAAACTCTATTAACATCAGTTATTAGAGTTCCGAGCAGGCGGACTGATTACTTGGGGCGGAGGGTACTTATAAAGTGTGAAAATGGTTAGTTGGTCGGGGAAATTTCGGCATCGATAATACGCTTGATAAAGTATGTAATGATAGATCGTACCATAAAAAACGAAATTCCGAGCCTTTTCACCCCCGTCACACATGTCCGCCACCCCCTTTGCACCCGCTCATGTGTCCGCCGCACAGATTTCCGTTTAGTAATGGTAAAACCTATTATTACAAAAAATTTCAAGCTTATTATCAATGCAGAAATTTTCCAGAAAAATTATCAAATTTCACCCCTTATAACTACCCATAGCCCCAAGTAATCTGTCCGCCTGCTCGGAACTTCAATAACCGATGGTAATAGAGTTTATTCCTGTTTACGAATTTCATATTACTGATGACGATGACGTTGAAATTTCGACTCTAGCTCTCCGCGTTTTCACCCCCTTTACCCATGTCCGCCGCCCCCTTTGCACCTACTCATATGTGCGCCGCTTGGAATTCCGTTTAGGTATGGTAGGACCTATCATTAGATACATTTTTAAGCTTATTGTGGATGCCGAAATTTCCCCGAAAAATTAACCACTTTCACCTTTTATAACTACCCTCCGCAACAAGTAAGCTGTCCGCCTGCTCGGAACTTCAATAACTGATGGTAATAGAGTTTATTCCTGTTTACGAATTCCATATTACTGATGATGTTGAAATCTCATCCCCAGCTCTTGGTCTATAAGGTATATAGATGGGATAGTAAGCTTATAGGCCTGTAATTTTCTAAATCTGCGCTGTCCCCTTTTTTATGGATCAAGATCATCGATATGTTGTTCCAGTTCTCGGGTAGGGAGGCGTTGTCGATCCTTGATACATTACTCCAGTTTCTTTCCTTGTTTCTTCTGCTTCCACTTCCAGCTTATGTCGGTTTCTGTATCACTCAGCATAAAATTCTTCCACGACCTGGAGCAGTTCTTCTCTGTTAGTTGTTTCTCTGCCATGTTTGTTTTTTAGTTTTAGAATTTCTTTTCTGCCGTTTGTTAGTTTGCTTCTTAAAACTTTCAAGCTTTTATTTTGATCTAATACTTTTTCAATTTTTTGGCTGTTATACTTCCTTATGTCTTTCCTTATATTTTTCGATATAACTTTCTTTGGCTATCTTACTTCTCGGTAGTCTACGTTTTCTTGCTGCAGTAGTTCTTTCCGATTTGACATTAAATGTAGTGTATATTGACTGAGCTTATTTTCCTTTTTCTGTTTTCGACATCATCTGTTAGTTGCTTCAAGTATGGATTTTGTAATTTGTTCACTCATTTTCTCTATGCTTTCCGACTGCACGTTTTCGTTTAGGGACTTTGTAATCTCTTGTAGTACTCATCGAGATTTTCTGGGTTTTGCCGATATTTTGTTCTTTTATGTTTCTTTAATCTGTATCTTTAGTGGCCTAGATTGATATTTATTGTTGCTCTTACCATTTGGTGGTCACTTCCTATGTTCATTTGATTTAGGTTGTCCGTAATGATAAAATCAATTTCATTTTTTGTTCTACCATCAGGGCTTATACACGTCCATCTTTGATTTGGTTTTTTGTAGTAGAAACTGTTCATTAATGATAAGCCGTTTCTCAGAAGGAAGTTTAATAAGGTTTGTTCACGTTCGTTTCTAGTGCCAGTTATAAGCAATCATTTAGATATTATGTTTAAGTTACAGTTACAAACAACTTAAACACAATAGAGACACACAGACATACTCAAAATGTGCACTGCCACTCACAGGGACTTCGTGTCCCTCTCAAAAAAAGTGACATCACCGACACGCTTGAGCCACGTGCCTAACAGCTGGATCTCTTGGAAAAATGTGTCTAAAAATTCAAACAGGATAAGTTCTGACTATCATTCCATTACACTTTACAATGTTTACCCTAAATTACTTCGACCCCCACACCCGGGCACACAACATTTAGTGTATAAAGCGACATGTCTTTGTTTATGATCAAATCCCCCCCCAAAAAAAATAAACAACTGTTAACAATTCGCGATTTAAAATAAGCTTTAAAATAAAAACCCTATATTTAAATAAAGAGTTATATTGCCGCCTGTATAACACGTCAATTCCCGATCGCTACGCTAAACCGAATATCCCGTCCCGCTGCTCCGCGGTCTCTCTCGTGGTTCTCTCGAAACTGACATCAGCCCTTTTTCGGTTCGGGCCTCTCGTCTTGACGTTTACAGGGTGGTGGTTGTGTACGTTATGATGACTGATGCCAACACAACAAATATTTCATATAACCACTGTCCAACATCTTACCACCATATTCATAAAATAATATAAAAGCTCCGTGTATGATTCATAATTCCTAAATTCACCAACGGCAGTGTCATCAGAGGTTGTCACTAATAGTAAACTGTTACAAAACTAAAAATTTATTGTTCACCATTTAAACCGTCGTAGTCCCTTCGTCATTTGCTAACGTGGCGCGACGAGAGTTGTTATGAGTATACTTTAACCATTAGCAATTGGAACACTCAATAAAATCTGAATTTACCGAGGACATTCGAAAAGAGCCCGTTGTCTCTATACAAAACCATGGGACTTATCTTTTTGCTTATTCAGAAACGCCCTGGTATTTTTAAAATGCAGGTGTTTAGTTGCCCAAATGAAATCATATATGTGAATGTATGGATATGTACAGATAAAGAACTAGAGGGTCCATTGGACCGCAAAATTTTTTTACGACAGCGGCACTTCGTTTGTATTTTCTTCTTCTTCTATGGTTCAGGTGTACAGTCGATCAGTGAAATCGTGTACGAGGAAGTACGCGAGACTCTACGGATACTGGATGGTCCACTGGACCATAAAAACAGCGACCACGTGTGCTTTCCTTGTGATCTCTTGTTCGGCACTTATACTCGAGAAAGCAGTGAATGTGTGTGCCATTTGTTTGTGCGATTTGGAAGTGAATTCATTGTTAGAGTTATTATCCGTAATGATACGCCCATGGACGACCCGGCGGCATGGCTTTTCACCACTTAAAAAGCCATTAAGTGTTTTTTTGCCGTTCCAACTCCGACTGGATGAAGTATACAAGACTTCTCGACTCGAACTGAATGTCCGATATTCAAAATGCACGGATATGTAAACTTCCCGGACAAGGAAGAATGATAGAAAATGCCTTATGTAAAAACAGCGCTGCCGAGCGGCGACTGGATTCACTGGTATTTCAGTGTTCGGTAGATTGATCAACGAATTAAAACTCATTACGATTTTCTGTGTTGTTATAGTAGATTTGGTGTTCATCTCGCGCGGTGTCAACAGAGAACGAATTTTTTGGATTCAGGCGACCTTGAAACGTCTAGAAATGCTAATACTTTAAATTCTACAAATTAACCCTATTACAATATAGGCGAATCAAATTAGATTTTTTTTTGTAAAAAACTGTGTAGACGGGTTTGACAGTTGGAAAAGGTAGTTTGAGTTATTACAAGAAGCCTCTCATCTAGAGATTCATCAATTTTTTAGTGGAACCATTATTAAATTAACAATTAAAGTGCCAAAATCACTTTTTTATTTATAACTCCAAATGGCTTAGATTTAGACGTTTGCGTCAACAGTGAGGTTTTAGAGACAACAATTATCTTTAAAATGAGACTTTCTAAATTAAAATTGCACTATAAATAAAAAACTTATTGCAAAAAAGGAGGCAAAATGGCTATTTTTAAATATTGTTACTAACTTTTTAATTAGTTGTTCGAATTAAGTGTTAGTTCCGTTCCGAGTTTTCGTTCTTCCAACTCGCGTTTGAGGTCCACAACTTTTAAATCGCGTAATTTCTTCATTGTTCTTTATTTATTTCACTATTTAATCCGCACTCTGACACCACTGTAACGTTTTTACTGTTTTACTAAAACTAAACAGTACGCAAATTGTCCTAATTTATTTATTTCTAACTTTAACACTTAATTTATTTCACACACAGATGTTTATTTATTTAGCGCGCCGGTCTCGCGTTCGTCGCCCGAACTGTTTACGCTCCGATTCTTCAACTAACTCGCCTTGGGTCCGGCATTCCTTTTTATGGCAGGTAAGAGCCTTCTAGAAGTTGCTGGAATATTCGCGCTTTTCGAGGAACCCGTTATCGCATCGAAGCGTCGAGAGGACTCTCGTCGGCTCCGTGCCACGAGCGGTTGTGCCTCATGCGGTCAATGTGAAAAATCGTGCCAGATGCGGTCACTCCAAAAATATTTCTACCTGATGTGCAGGTGTCTTCCCATGTGCGGTCGTCATTTCCGAATTCACCGAATTTCTCGGTAGACACCCTCGGCCGATATGGAAAATTGGTTACTATGGTTTTCGATGTTTTGAGGCGTGAAAAGAGAATATATGAGATTTGTTTTGTCCTGTAAAGCATGAATTACTTGCGAGAGGACAAGGAAAAACAATGTACTTATTTTCAATTAGTATTAACCATTAATTAACCATTATCATAAAGTATATGTAAAAGTATTTGTTACCTTGCGAAAATATTTTCGAGGGATCACATCTGGGACGTCTTTTGATGTGACCGCATAAGACACTACCGCTCATGGCGAGCCGGTACCGAGTACCCCGATAAATATATTGGCCTGTCCTGGGATTTCGAAACTATTGACCGCACATGGCACTGACCGCACATGGCACTGACCGCATCTGGGAAGACACGCTGACCGCATCTGGGAAGACACGCTCTCGGCTGTTCGATCCGTCTTTTCCCAGGATCCAAATTCCGCGAAGTCGGGTAGCTCCAGGCGTATTTATCTCGCGGCAAGCCGTTTCGTTACATTATCGATCTTACAGATAAAATTACTTAATATTTGAGATTTCAAAATTTTTCCAAACTGGTTCAAAATGAGATGCCTTCTCTTATCGATATTTCATGTTTAATCTCGTCTCGTCTCTTCTCGAATTTAGACTTATGAACACCTTATCGTGAAGTTATATTTTTTAAGGATGTTAAAGATTTAGACGAATTGTCGATATGACAATGACAAAACAAACAATTTTATCATTTAACGATTGACGCGGAATACACTTACGAGAGAGGTATTTTAATTTTCAAAATTGCATGTTAATTCGAGTCACTAATGCAATTTTCCTTAAATGAAATACATGTTTTAAATTCGAGATCATGCTGATTTTTCAGCAATGCTCGATTTGACATGTATCAACTGCTCATTAGCTTTGTTCTACTCAACCAAACGATTAAACGATTAAACTTTCAATCAAGTCTTACTTCTTTGTCACCTCTAAAATTGGCTTTGGAGTGTTTTCTGAATAATTTACGAATTATAACTTAATTGAAAATTGAAATCGTCTCATTTCCAATAACTACCTATATAAATATATTATGCTTTGTCATATTTTACTGCTTATAAATGTGGGACAGCCGAACCGACTCGGTTATCACTCTATCAGGCAACCTTAAAAGGAATTTTGCGTAGCCATATAACTTTTATCAGATTTCATTGTTATTTGGGCGCCCGTAAATAAATATTTCCCCCCGTATTTTTACCGTAAATAACATAACGCGAGGATCGTTTCTTCGAAAAAAAATAATAGAAAACGATATAAATAGAAAGTAATAAATAAATTATAGTTACGACAATAAAGTTTTTATTTTAGTAAGTGTTGTTAGAGTTTATAGGATTATCCTTTGTGCGTAATTTCCATTGGTTATTTTGTTTGATTTATATAACGTTGATTAGGGACTTCACGTTCGATTAGATGTAAGTATATTTAGTCTGGTCAGAAGTAAAGTTGCTTTAGGTTCGGAAGACAGGTATGTTTGTGGAAAATAAAAAATTGAAAGAAATACTTTTAAACTTTTTACTTTAAACTTTTAAAATATTTTACCTAATTTTGATTTCACTTGCTTGTGGATGTCACAAACAGAACATTTGCATAATTTAATGCTTGGCATTTCAATTCACATAAATGCAAAAAATCGCACGGTATAAAAATACTTCATCATATCATTATCAATCAACATTTTTGGAAGATTTTTTTAATTATTAAGTATTGAAACATATAAAATTAAACGAATCTCAACATTCACTTGATCGAATCAATTGATCTGAGATATCTAGCAAACACATATATTTATATTGAAACATGGCGACCTCCAATTTCTGAACTTACATGATTCGTTGTAGTGACAAGTGCGGGATTATAAAATGATTCTCTTTATCAACGCTATCATATGCAAGTTTTAAAACCACAGGAATTTGAACGTATCTATCTATCATCAATCCTCGATACTGGCAAGACCTGATTTTCTATTTTTTTTGAAAGGAGGATGTTGAGTCCCAATTCTTTGGTGTTCTATGCGGACAGGAGTCTCCTCGTCAAACAGGTATGAATAATATTTTTCTACATTTTTTGAAAGAGGATACCTACCAAAAGCAGAAGATCTGAGCAGAGTTGGTGAATTTTTAGTGAAACTGCGGAACATGATGTCAAAACTAATTCATTTATATTTGGTTTCAAATGTCAAATGTCTATTCAATTATGCATCGGAAAAATTTTAAATTTGTGGAATAGCGCAATTCACAAATTTTTAATCGAATTCGCAGTTTTTAAATTCATGTGACGGCTGGTTTAAACCCCCCTCACACTGAGTAACGATTTCAGAAAACAGCATTCTCGCAATCTCTTCAACTGCCTGGAGCCCATTCACTCAATCAATATTTTTTTGACGTTCTTGACTCAGTCATGTGAATAGTCTGATTTTACTTAGGGGTTGTTCAGTCGACGTATGGATTTTGTTTTGCGTCTATGGAAATTAATATGTGCAGAAGATAATTCTATTGATTCATTCACATAAGTAATCGGAAAACTGTTCAAAATTTGGGTTGATTGGATATAATAAAAAAAATACTAAATCTTTGGAACAAATTATCAGTAGAAGATCCAAGCTAATTACAACGATTCAGATTACATGAGCTTGGATATATGTTCAACCAACATACGGAATTTTATTGTCAGAAATTCTGAGTTGTTGTACTAATTTTTACAATATGTACTTTAATACATGTTTAGAGTTTTTATTGAATTAGTGTTTAAGAAAATGAATCTTTGGATCAGAAAGTCAGGAGATTTGATTGTACCGAATATTCACTTTACTAGATGTAAATCTGCTTTCGATATCCATTTTCAGAATTTAATTTAAATCTATATATTACAGATCCTCTTTCTGTAGATTTTTTTTTTAATAAGTGTGTAGTTTGAAATGCATTCAAACTTCTTTTCACTTAATGTATAGGAAACAAATTGAATCTTTGGAACGAAGTATTTATCTAATTATTCTAGTACTGATTCATAAGTAGCTTTAAATCTGTGACACTTCTGTTCAAAGGACGCATAGTCCTTTTTTTTTCTTTTTTTTTTTTTGTTACTTTCTCATGTAAGACACTGTATTGTAATCGAGTCAATTTTTCTATTTCACTTTTCGTAATTCGAATTTGAGTTAAGTATTAGCATTTATGAACTTTTTAAAGTCCCCCGAGTCTAAAAAATTTATTTTAATAAAAATGTGTATTTGTATGTTTGTATGTATATTCGTCGTACGTTTTTCTCGGAAATTAAAAAGCACATACCGTTCTTATTTTGAATTTAGACTTTGTCCTACACCAGAACCTCCCATGGGGTTGCTTACTCTTGTCATTTTTCGGTTTGTAGAACCTTTTGCAAAATTTGCTGCAAGAAATTTTTAAACCTCCAAAATTTATTTCAATATCGAAAATGTATGATTGGGTAAATAACATTTTTGGCTAAATCTTCTCCAAAAGGCACTTTTCACTTGTCCATTTTCAGTTTTTGAAAATTTTCGCAAAGCCACTCCGATATTTTTTTTCTAAGGTTTCAATATTTACTCTACTCTCGAATGTCCATAATAAAGCTAAACAACACTTTTGGTTAATTAGTTTCTGAAAGGCATCCGACTCGACTCTTGCCTTTTCAGTTCTTCGAATATTTCTCGAAATCCGCTTGAAGAGTTGTTTTTAAAATTGAAATATTTATCCTACTACGGAATATTTATAATAACATGAAAAAGTAGTCCGATGGACACATTGCCATTCTTATATTCAGAACAGAATACCGGGAGACTATCGGAACGTATTCTGTTGTTGATTTAGTGAAATCTATAATCAGCTCATAAGTCGTATATTCATAGTTTATTGAAGTCGTTGGAGGTATGATTTTTCTTTAGAAAATTTAACCCAGGTAGAACTGCGTCGACCTTATGTTATCTGCCTTAAACAAACTGCGCCCTAATCGCCTAATGACTCACATACCGAAAAATGGCTTTATGGCCTTGTTTGTGTCAAAAGTCCAAAGTATCGAAAACAGTCACCTCTTCTTCTTCCCCTAGCGATCGAATACACTTTTTATCATCCCTCGTGCCAAATAACCGCGCACCAATCACGTCTCTCTCTTTAACCCGGGCCACACCCTCTTACTTAAGGGCTAAGCCGGGGGAGGCTTTGCGGTTAGTCGTGACAAGTGGTTAGTGCAATATGGACAGGGGCGATATGTTCTACAGCTTACACGAAAGTAAGTAGACTTAACCCGCGTTCAGATCTAAGTTTGACTTAAAAAAAATTTTAGATTGTTGCCAGACGGAAAGAACGAAAGTCACCCTCAAGAACTCGGAGTTGTGGAGGAAGTTCCACGAGCTGGACACGGAGATGATCATCACGAAGAACGGGAGGTGAGTAAAGCGAAATTTTCCGTTCCGAAGTGTACAACGATTTATGCAAATTAAAGTTCAATAACATTGTCAGTTGACGTAAATAAGATGACGTGCCTTACTTTCACGAAAATAATCTCAATTTTTGCGTAAACCACCGATTAGTCGTTCGTACTAAGGACTAGCTCAGTTAATGATTTGAAATTTATTTCCTCAGAACATTGTGAATAAATTCGGAGAACAAGAAATAACCACTAATGTTATATGTAACTTTTCTTCAATTCATTGTAAGATGGTAAAAATATTTTTTACATTTTGCTCCCTATTAATGTTTGTTTTTAAATTATTTCAAAAGTTTCTCAATACTTTTAATTTTGATAGCAGCCATCGGCTTCTCTACATATATGTACACTAACATAAGTATCAATTTGGATTTCAATGAATATATTATTATAATATTAATAAATATTTTAACATCCTGCCAATGTTAAACAACTAACATCTACTTCATAGACAAATTATCGTATTATCAAGACCAAAGCCTTAAATCAAATTGGAATAAAGAAGCTTACATTTATCATTTTTAATTTTTAGGGGTAAATTTTTCATTTAGATCTGCAATTTCAAAAATCATTAAATATTTTAATGAGGGTAAGTTTGCTGAGTGGGGAATATTATTAAAACATGGGTTTGTTTTATATCTAAATTCTTAAATTTGCATGAAACATAGGAAATGGTTATTTTTATGTGAACACCCTGAACAATTATTAATGAAACTATGGTCCCAATGATCCTGTACATGCGCGATGAAAAATGATTTTCATAATTCCACCAGGGTCCCGTACAAACTAGTGGCTCTTGGGACTTCCCACCCTGTATAAAGGGAAGGATGATTAGTGTAAATGTTTTTATTAAAACGGAAGCGGAAAGACTGTTGCGTATTTGTTGACCGTCACAATTCAGAAGAAGCTGTTGCCCAAATTGGAAATGGAAAAAATAGCATTTTCTATTACGTAGCTACCAATTAGATAATCAAGGTACCTATTGTATAATCCAGGGATCATCCGAACAAATTTGCGCTAAATCAAATGCGGTGTAGTCACCAATTTCGCTTGGTTGCGAATATTGTAAACTACAAGCATACCTCAAAAATTTACCCAAAATCAATTCATTGCATTTATTTGAAAGTTAAACCGATCTCTTGAATATTCCTGTGCCGGTATTGGCTTAACAGAAATGGACAACCTACTATTTCAATATTGAGCTAAATATATAATGCAGTTTTGTAAATTGTTTTTCAAAATCAATGATAATTCTACAAAGTTTAAATAATAAACCATTTTCATTACATTGGTCTGCAGAGGTAGGTAATTTTTTTGAAATATGGTGTACGGCCATAACCGGAATAGACCGTTTTCCAATTCATCGGCCTTTTCACTCTCAACTTAAAAATTTACCATCACCGGAATTTACTACCGTTCTTTTACAATATATCCTGGAAAAATAGTGAAGCCAATTTAATCAGCTAATTAAACTAAGCAATTCTTTGTTTAATACAAAATGACTGTACTTTCTACCTAATAATTTTGAGAGTATGGGCGTAATGTGTGTGAAGTTAGCGACGAATCTCGAGCGACGAATTTTGTACGAGGGTCATTTCCGCCAACGGTTGTTTCACTCATTACAAACTATGATAGATGATCCGTAAATATCGGATAACCTCGAAAGTCTAACTTTCTACACTTTTGTTCTTAAAGCAAAATATAGAGAACACAATGATCTATGCAATGACTAGTAAGAATTATCAAAAAATGTCAATAACTGAGCTATTTCGAGATTTCCGAGTCTCGTTCAAGTGTAATGGAGTTACTTAAAACGCTTTAACTCCGGAAGTATAACTTTCTACACTTTTGTTCTTACTTGACACATGCAACGGCTATAGCAAGAATTTCCAAAAAATGTCAATAACAAAATCAAAAGCAAAATGTCGTTGCACTTGAACGAGACTCGGAAATCTCGAAATAGCTCGGTTATTGACATTTTTTGGAAATTCTCGCTACAGCCGTTGCATGTGTCATTATATTCTCTATCATTTGATATAAGAACAAAAGTGTAGAAAGTTATACTTCCGGAGTTAGAGCGCTTTAAGTAACTCCATTACACTTGAACGAGACTCGGAAATCTCGAAATCGCTCAGTTATTGACATTTTTTGGAAGTTCTCGCTACAGCCGTTGCATGTGTCATTATATTCTCTATCATTTGATATAAGAACAAAAGTGTAGAAAGTTATACTTCCGGAGTTAGAGCGTTTTAAGTATCAGTGCACTTGAACGAGACTCGGAAATCTCGAAATAGCTCAGTTATTGACATTTTTTGATAATTCTTACTAGTCATTGCATAGATCATTGTGTTCTCTATATTTTGCTTTAAGAACAAAAGTGTAGAAAGTTAGACTTTCGAGGTTATCCGATATTTACGGGTCATCTATCATAGTTTGTAACGTGTGAAACAACCGTTGGCGGAAATGACCCTCGTACAAAATTCGTCGCTCGAGATTCGTCGCTAACTTCACACACATATGGGCGTACTCGCCAATATACACAATCGTAAATTAGTATTGTAATCTGGTCGTTTTTTTTTCAAATTTGAATTATTTTAGCAAACTACATTTGAATTGTTATTGTCTTCCTTTTTCATTCTTTTCCAACCAATTTCTCGTAAATGAACGCGCAATCGCTTTATTACTGATGCACTAATTGTCGCATTTTTATAATGACATTTTCCTACGGCTACCTAATGCAAATATGGTAAAATAATCCTATTTCTACAAAACTTCCTTTTATTTGGGAAACCTACTGTTTAGGAATAAAAACACGATGCATCATTTTAAAGACACTTTAACTGTGTTTCAGGATATTCGATTTAACATTTAAAAAATGTACTGTTCGCTATTTTTGTAATCTATCGATAAAAACACAAATTTAAACTAACCTGTATAATGTATAACGAATGTATAACGTACTTAATTTACAGAATATTAGTAATATAGTACATCCAAAATTTAGGCTTTCTACGAATCCAAATACCTTCGTAATAGGCATTTATAAATTGAAACTATGTGTCGCACAGAAAATAAGGAAATTTATTAATCTATCAAAAACCGTTGGAGAAATGTATAGCGTAGTATTAATGGTACAAAAAATACAAAATATGAAAATACATATCCAAAAATTGAAAAATGCAATGATGTCATTTAAAATATCAAAGTAGTTGCTAATTTTCAATGTAAGCAACAGCTCTGAAAATATTTTAGATCGGTAGAGCGTAACCACTTTATACCCCAGTAAGTGATCGTATAAGTGACCTTGTATATTGTAGGTTTATTCTTCGATTCGTAGACTTTTGATTAAACCTTTATAATGTTTAAGTCATTTTAGCTTTAGCTAGCATGATAGCGACATACCATTTTATTGTTAGAAATGTCTTATTCCAGTACTCGATTTTGTGCACTTAATATACATCTCTGCCTCGAAAATTTCTCTATTTTACTTGATTTTACAAATCGACAATCTCACATGTATATTTTATAAGCCAATTTAAACAGGAAGTAATAAATTTTGGTTAAGAAATATTCTTCAGATAAGCATAAATTAAATCACTGTTTCTGCTGTCGCTGTTACACACTTACTTTGCATATTTTGGATGATTATTTGTATATATATAGGGACTTTCATATTAGTGTTATCTTTTCCACATTAATTTGCTAAACCACAACACGTGTACTTTATGAGTTAGACAGTAAAGTGTAACGTAATTTTCGGAAAATGTACTCTCTCCACTTTCTAAAAATTTTTTAAGTGAAGGGGAGAGGAAAGGCCATAATCATTCTTAGTCATTTACATATTATTATCAGTTTTATTCCACGAAAATCCAACCAAGTAATAAATATTTAGAGTATATACAAATACACACAAAAAACGTGAAACTTTCTAATGCCCGGTTTCTGGTACATTCCCTTATCGGTTCAATAACTGTAGGTTCCATGAAGTTATTGAACACATAAAGTCTAGTGCCGTTTCTGAAAGCATTCGTTCTGTAAGTTATAGATTCAATAAGTATTGGTTCGACAAGCAATTTTTCTATTGTAACACAGATGGCGATAATCTCGGAACGTCATATTTGCTTAGAAATGCGTGTTTTGTGAATGACAGAAAATACGGTTACTGTCAAAAATGCAGTTTCGTCCACAGATAACCCTACTGGTTTCGAGTGATGGTGGTGCCACAAAGTTTAAAGCGATCTCTGTCAAAGCGTTGTCTGAACTGTCGCCGTACTTCGGCGGCATTCAGGAATTCAATAACTTCTTCATCTGAGGAAGTGCAGCTCCCACTTGAATAATTCCTATTTATCGCTAAGTTTCACAACTGTTTCACGTATCACTTATGGCAAGCGGCACAGATAAAGGTTAGCGAGCAGTTATTATTCTAACCTAAAATGATGCTGGTCGTGGTTGTTCCACAGTGCGCCTGCGTCACATAATTTATCGCACCGTAATGGTCCGATAACTTGTGTGAGCACTTATTGAATTGATAACCCTTGTCGAACGTTTCAGAAACGGTTTTTGGTACTTTATGGAACCAATAGCCTTATTGGTTCCATATCTATGCTTTCAGAAACCGGGCATAAGTACCCTTAAGATATCTGTTTAAAATGTTGAATACCGGGCGTTCTTTGAGGCAGTGGAAAACTTGTAACTTTACAAGATAGTTTAATTTTGTAACTCCGTAAAATTCGCATTTTTTGTCCAAAAATCGCTATTACAATTATTTATTAGTTTTTAAAACGTTTCATGTATACGTTAAGATTTTAAAACTATTTCCGCAATGTAGGTTGCAAATTGTGTATGAATTTAACTTTCCCGAAATTTCTGGAAATGACAAGATAGAAGGGTTTTTAGTGATAGTGCTGAACTCGAATTTTGATAGCATTTAATGATATTTAAGTTGTGACAATCGACATTCTAAGGTTGTGCAACCGTACACAAAAGTAAAATTTTATACGTATCCAAGAGAATGGCACGCCAATATTCATAATGATTGGCATTTTAAATTTCATGTAAGAATTAAATTTGAAAATTCGTACCAAATTTCATTCCTAACTGAATTTCACAATTTTTAACTGACTGGTATCAGTGTGCCTCTTAGAAGCCCAACACAGAAATATCCCAAAATGTGAATTTAAAGTTTCTAAAACCTGCTTTATGGATGAAATTATTTTTATAAGACAATTATGTAAAAAAAATGGCATGATTTTAGTGCCATTTGGATCAACTTGCTTATTATTTCAAAGACTAAATTATTTCCAATGGTAATATTTAATATTTAAAAAGGATTAACAGGAGAATTCTTTAAAAGGCACACATATTTCTTTAAGGAACGACTTCAAAACTTTGTAAATGAGTTAGTTTTTTATAGAATTAAAAAAAAAACAGTAAACTGACTACCTATGATTGTGTCTTTTCGAAACCCAATGCATAAATATCCATAAATAGCACTTTAAAGTTCCTAATACTCCCTTTCAGTTTAATGACTAGGGTTACTTTCTAAAACAATTAGTGTTCAACAAATGCAAAATCCTGGATTTGGTTTCACTTTGGCTAAGTTAATAATTATTTTAAAATCTAATGGTATTTAAAGCAATAACAGGAGGATACTTTAACTGATTCTTCTTAAATTTTCTAAGATAATTTCGGAAATTCGTAACTGAGTTGATTTTCAACTATATCTACTTTCTCATATAGGTACACTCAAATTTAAGAAGTATTGTAATCGGGTCGAATTTTCGAATTTCTGTCAATAACATTTCTAGACGTTTTAATGTGTCCTGAGCCCAAAAATATGTTTTACACAAAATGTGTTTGTGCCTATGGTACCTTTTTATTTTGAAATTAAACATCACAAAAGATTCAAACTTCATATTTAGACTTCGTACTGTACCAGAATCTCTCAATAAGTTTTTCACTAAATTCGACTGGAATAATATAACGGGGTAGTTTCCTATTCATTTTTCGGTTTCTGGAAATTTTCTCAAAATTCGTTACAAAATTTTTATCCAAACTTGGAACATTTCTTTCACTGTGTGTAACATGTATAACAAAGTTTTATAACATTTTTTCTAAAACGTCTCGGTAAGGCATTCTACTTGTCTTTTTCAGGTTTTTACTAAATTTTATCGCAATCTACTAAAATATTTTTTCTAAACTTTGAACATTTATTGTACTAGCGAACATGCACAATAAAGTTTAATAACATTTTTCGCTAAATCGCCTCTGAATGGCAGTTTACACTTATTTTTCCTATTTATGAAATTTCTCAAAATCCATTCCAAGAGCATTTTATAAACATTGAATATTGATTCTACTATGAAATATTTACAATAAAATATAAGAAAGTACCTATTTCCATGAATCGCCATTTTTTTAATGTTTGTTTAAAACGCACTGCCTGCCTGAGTTATTTCTTTTGTTATCTCTATTGTGAATTTGTGTTCTTCACAAATTCGCGATAATTTTTTTTTCACGCTGCCCCTATCGTAAATCGCTCTTATATGCATAGATACGTAGCATGAAAATGGCAAATAACATTCGTGTATTATTTTTCCTTAACGACGGAATGTAAATACTGTCATTTACATTCCTAGGAAAATAAAAAAAGGAAATCAAGTTGATTTATTATAACAGGATTGTACAAAACAGATTAACAATTACAAGTTATTGGTTAAAATTAAATACAAAGGAACAATTTAAAAAAGATGGATTTTTCACAATACCTTCATGTTCTAATACTTCTTTTGTATCCTTCTGAAATTGGTCAACAACATGAAGCATTTCCATTATGCAGAACTCGTCGGTTCGGCACGCTCCTGCGATTCCTACTATTATAACAGTCTGGAACAAATTGGGTATCAATTTTATGTCATTAAAAGAAATTAACAAATGACCTTGATTAAAAGATATTTCTCATCTACAGCCTCGTCTATGAATTTCGTAATTTGCTCTCGTGTTAACACTTGCGACTTTTTGGGTTGATAGCCTTGATGTTTCCGCTTCAAAAAACCCAGTAGCACCACGTTTTCCGACACACATATCACATTTTTCTTCAAACACCACTTCTTAAAGGTTTCGTACGTGAATTCATACCTCGTCCTGGATTTTTTCGGCAACAAACACTGCAAAGCAACGTTAGCAGCTTCATCAATATCCAGTTCTGAATTTTTCTTGACACGTTTCGGTTTGTTTAAATTTGTCGCATCGGGTAACCTAGTTACGCAAATACAGTCAACTAAATGACAGTGACGACCGTCCAAACTAAAGCAAACTTTCATTTTTTGATGATTTCTGAGGAAATTTGCAATGGCAGCGTGAAAAATCTAATAAGCCACACGGAATGTATCGACTGTTAACATTCTCGACAAGTGACAAGCCTCGGCTTCGCCTCGGCTCGTACACACTTGCCTCGAATGGTAAAACGTCTTTACATTCCTTGTGACTTAAATAACTATTAATCATATTTCCCAATTCTCCCTTGGGATTGAACGCAAAAAAAATCAAAAAATTGTTCCAAAAAACACCTAAAACTTTATAAGAACTTCCTTTGTTTTTGATAGACAGATACATAATTTCCCCTCTTAGTTGTCACTGTCAAAAAGTGTGTGATTTCTTTCTTATGACATGATATATCATGCGACCGCAAGGGTGTCGATTCCTAGTAGGTACGTGTCCCGGTAATAGATCGTCTCCTGTATACAATTCCTTTGACAGGAAGCGAATGTTTTGTTTCGACCGGGGACATAAATGTTTACGTAAACTTCGATATTTTGCACTTAATCTCTCACAAAAACCACACATGGCTATCCGCTCTCTCTTTCTCTCTCTCTCTCGCTATCTATTTATCCATCTATCTTTCTCCTACGTGGTAAACCTACTCGCGGATATATAAATATTTGTCTTACGTCCTCGGAATGGGTGAAAAGATATCGCGACCAGAGGGTAAGCATGTCGCAGTTTTATGAAGGGGTGCAAAGATACGTTTCAGAACAAATCATGGGAAGTAATTTTAAACTCTTAACTTTTTCCCAAGTGGTACCCACGTTGCAAATGAAACAAGCCGTCAAGAGTTTCGATCATTTTCAATTAAGAACGCGATTCGCACCCGCAATTCTAGGATTCGTTTAAATCGTTCTATCCTTGAGTGATTAATCGAATATCGGGTCGATGAGAAAATCTAGAAAATTGCTATGCCTAAAAAGATTATAAATTGCAGCGAGAGTTGTTACATCCAAACACTAATTTATTAATATTTCATGATGAATTCATCTTACCTACTACAGTTTATTTTTTACATAGGTATAAAACACGATTTTAAATTATAGAATAGTGTAAGGTGTTTGTGGATACAAATAATTATTTACCCAACCAATTTATTTAACACAAATTAATTAACTCTATCACTTAATTTATTTTTATTGTTTGCGCGTCTTTACTCTAGCGGACTTTTTTAAATCTAAAGGCTTGTTTTAAAGACAAGAAAAGAAAGCACTGGAAAAACTCTAGATAAATAGAAGTCTTCTCTCCGGGGAAAGCTCCTCGATTCTGTAAAGTCACTACCTGCTGCATGCCGACTCGCCATGTTTCTTTCCGTTCCAATAGTTTAAGTGAGTTATTAGTTTATTTAAATAAATTTATATATAGAAATTTGGTAATAGGTATGGAACAAAATATTGTAAATGACGCTCCTGCTAGGTTTCGTTATTCAGATGTGAAGTAATATTACATCACCTTCGTTACCTTTACCTCACTATATACAATATTTTTTAGGCGTTGTCTAACAAATTTGCATGGTGCCAAATTTTAACCAAAAAGAATTGTTATTTCAGAGAATTGAGATTTTTACATTCGTTAAAAAATACCTGGAAGCCAGTTGTGCAAGGTTGTAAAACCTGGTCCATAAATAACAACGTACATAGATGACTGTAATGTAACTCGCATTAGTATATATATAACAAATAGTCCGGGGAAGTTAGATCGAAAGTGGTCGTGAAATTTAAAAGTTATGGTGCCCAGATTTGACTTTTTAAACGAAAGTACATCTAGTGTAGACTACTTTCTTAGATTCTTGAGATGATCCCTTTGCAGCTTGCGGTGCAGCTTGCAAGCACAGCTTGGAGCACGTGAAATGCAACAGTTTTCCGTCTATAACTTTTTTAGATTTGACCACACAAAAAAATTGTAGGCATCAAAATTGTAGGTAATTTTATACCCTACAAGATAACGTAATGCAATATTGAAAAAAAAAATTCAACCATTAATTTTCGAAAAAAATTGAAAAAATTTTTGCAAAATGGTTTTTTAAGCCACAAACATAATTAAAATAACAATGAAGACTTCAAAATATAGGGAAATATAGAGAAAATATATGAAATTATTTTTTTTCAAAATTCGTGGTTTTTGAAGACACATACTATCAAAATACTAACAAATCCATCAATCATATTTTTCAACGTCAAATTTAAGGAAAACGGAAAAAATATTATTTTTCAGGAAAACTCTTAAAAAATAATGTAAAATTTTTTTTTAAAATGTTCTTGTTATTTTTCATAAAACTACAATTTATTATCTATCGATTGCAATAAACCGTGTATCGATAGCTTTAATGTTCACGAAATGAGGCGAGGTTGAAAAAAAAAATATATTGCAATTTTGTGTGGCCACCATTTTGAATTTTTGAAATCTGAAAACACCAATTTTTTCAGGGTCAGGACTACTATAATTCTCTATATTTTGAAGTCGTCATTATTATTTTAATTATGTTTGTGGCTTAAAAAACCATTTTTCAAAAAAAATTTCAATTTTTCGGAAATTAAGGGTTGAAAAAGTTTTTTTTTAAATATTGCATTACGTCATCTCGTAGGGTATAATATTTCCTGCAATTTTGATGCCTACAATTTTTTTGTGTGATCAAATCTAAAAAAGTTATAGACGGAAAACTGTTGCATTTCACGTGCTGCAAGCTGCATCGCAAGCTGCAACAGGATGATCTCAAGAATCTAAGAAAGTAGTCTACACTAGATGTACTTTCGTTTAAAAAAGTCAAATCTGGGCACCCTAACTTTTCAATTTCATATCCTTACTTCCCCGGACTAAAAATGCCATTGCAAAAAACATTTAATTTTTTTTAACAATTTTACTTTCACTTTATGTATGGAAAAAATGCAGAGGTAAAATGCAGGATAATTTCACCTTCAAAATAAGATGGATTCATTTTTCGGCGAGAAAAACGGGAACTACAATTTCTCTTTTTTTTATTCGTAACTTCCACAAATTAAATGTTATAGTGTTATAGCATCAAATTTGTGCGAAATATGAGTTACAGCTATCTAAATCATTTGGACGTAAGCGGGACCTACATTTTCTCACAATTGTGCATTTTTGTTTTATTAGTGTATGTACCATCTTGCTCGAAACGTACTTAGTCGGATTTAAATTTTTAAAATGGATTTGGAAACTTCTGACTATTACCTAAAATACAGATACAAGTATAGATAGGTACACCAAGCCGTTACTGTATATTATTCTATTAGCGTTTAATGACGATTATTACCCACGAAGAAGGGCTATAATTATCTGACTTGAATATTATAATTGTACCCAGATAACTATTTAGATGAGATCTTACTAGAAATATAGTCAGAGAGGTCATTTCACCAATTGTGTTTGGTAGAAAAATACTAGTTTTAAGCGGAGTTATGTCCTAGCTGTGACATATTGGAAAATACTGACCTTCCCAGTTTACGACTGCAACAGAAACATATCAGTGTAGATTAATAGTTTACTTCATGGTGAAAATTAGGAATATATCCAAAACCTATACCTACTTCATCATTATCAATATAGTCGAGGTAATGAAGCACAAAAGTTCGGAATTTTTTCCATAAAGACGGATCGGAATGGGTCTTTTTGCATTCTCTTCCAAAAATTTTTTGCAAAAAATGTGGCTACTTTGTGTTTATGACAAATCGGAAATGGCATTGCTACTGTCAAAAATGCATTCAAAAAATGCATTTTTTGAGAGGCCTTTTGGAAGATTTCAAAACTTTGTAAACAAGTTGTCAGAATTGGCCAAAATCGGGTACTCGGGGGTTTTCGAAGTCGCTGATCACGATTATGATGTTCAAATTGACCCCCCGAATACCTGGAGCTCAGGAACGCCGATGAACTTCATCTCCGTGGGATTCTCCCACAAATCACGCGGGGAAGGAGAGAAACTCGGCGCCCGGGGGTTTTTTGGGTCGCTGAATTCAAATATGCCAACGTCGAAAACCCCCCGGACACCTGGTGCGCCCGAACCTGGACGTGGGCGTCATCTCCGAGAATTTTCCTGACAGAATCGACAAAAACAACCCGAAAATCAGTTGGGCGTTTTTTGAGGCACTTGATTCAAATTTTACATCGAAAACGACCCTCTGTACACCTGGTGCACCGTAACCTGGGCCTGAACGTCGTTCCGAGGTTTTTCCAGATACGATCGCTTTTGATACGATTTTGGGTGCGTCTTCTTCAATTGTGTGAGGAAACCCCTCGGAGACGACGTTCAGGCCCCAAAAAAACGCCCCTACGATCATGTTTGAGTTGTTTTTGGCGATCCTTTTAGGCAAATTCTCGGTAAAGACGTCCACGTCCAGGTTCGGGCGCACCCGGTGTTCGTTGATGCCACATTTGAATTCAGCGACCCGGGCGCTGAGTTTCTCTCCTTCCCCGCGTGATTTGTGGGAGAGTCCCACGGAAACGACGTTCATCGGCGTTCCTGAGCTCCAGGTTTTCGGGGGGTCAATTTGAACATCATAATCGTGATCAGCGACCTCGAAAACCCCCGAGTACCCGATTTTGGCCAGTTCTGACAACTTATTTACAAAGTTTTGAAATCTTCCAAAAGGCCTCTCAAAAAATGCATTTTTTGAATGCATTTTTGACAGTAGCGATGCAATTTCCGATTTCTCAGAAACACAAAGTAGCCACATTTTTTGCAAAAAGTTGTTGGAAGAGAATACAAGAAACCGCATTCCGATCCGTCTTTATGGAAAAAATTCCGAACTTTTGTTCTTGCTTCATTGCCTCGACTAATAATCTTTGTTGGATTGTAATAATTCATACACTGATTAATTAAAGTAGATCAACTTATCGTCGTAAATTCCCATATGCAAGAAATTCTGTTGTTAAACCTTATGGATGATATGATAAGATTATTCGAATCTTGGAAAAATAGCAACGCCTCTCGAAAATAATCGTTATTAAAATAAATTGTTTAAATATTTTCTCAAGTATAATACCTATAAGGTTATATTTTATATTACTTTAGTATTCCCATATGTTGTTTAAACCGAATATCATCATTGCTTAATATGGAAAATATAATTATTCCGAAATTAAAATTATATTGTTTGGAAATATGTCTTCGCCATATTGTTTTCAAAATATCTAAGTGACATTTCATGTAAATTACTTACAAGTCAAATAAATTAAAAGCAGAATGAAGCTCAGAGACAGGTTAATATCATGCGGAAGAAGAATTAATTTGAGAGATTAATTTATTTACACTATTCGCGCGCGCGTATGCATGTGTCAGTGATAGTTTATTGGTCATTTTTCGGTTTTTGTAAATGTCCTCAAAATTTACTTCTCTAAATTTATTTCTAGCATTTTTTTGGTTTTTCAAAATTTTCTCGAAATCCGCCTGAAGAAATGTAATTAAAACTTTGAATATTTACTGTACTATCGAATGTTTCAATAAAATGTGAAAAAGTAGTACAATGGACAAATCACCATCTTATTCGTTTCAAATGGAAATAAGTTTTGATACATGCAATAAATGGTATAGGATTTTTTTTTATTTTCCATTTCAAGTACTGCAAACACTTTTAAAATGCTTTCAGATAGGTAAAGTACCTATATGTGTTGTACCCCGACATAATGGACGACTACCACTAAATTCTTCAAAAAAAGACATCTGTGAATTTTTTCATTTGTCTTCACGATTCTCTTCTTCGCTTTATAATTCCTTGTCGATTTATTACGAAACGACATGTTTCGTTGCGAAACATCCGGCCCATATCAGCAAATGAGGTGTAGAAATGAAAATAATCGCCCACGTAGTGATTTTCTGTCCGGGCCCTTCCGTATGCCCTCCCCGGCGCTAAATCGCTCCGGTTATTTACTTTCCTGGGCATTATAATTAGGCGAAACAAAAGGGCGAGCCGCCGCCGCCGCCGCCAGGAAAAGGGCATCTGTCCCAATATTTGACAGGCGTCATTATCGTCACGAGAAATTTCGCCACTCCAGAAGGAGACGCACTTGAGAATCTTCAATTATTTGGTTAAGGTCAAGGATGGCGCCTATACGCCAGACGCCGCAGGCGCCAATCGCATTGTCACCTCGGTACGGAAAGTGAAAACGAGACGGTAGGGAGCTCAATTATTTATGTGAACAATTTAGGCAAATGATGATATTTTACTTGCTCGTTTAATTTTGCAATTACCAGTTTAATAGGGGGTTTAGGAGTTTATGTATACATTTGCATCTTGCATATTTTACATACATATCTCGATCATCCGTTGCATATAATTTTTTCCAGCCTATTTCGAAAATCTGAAATGTTCAAAATATATCAATAGAAAACGAATTTTTTTCCAAAATTTCTAGATCTGTCTTTTTAGAAACCACGAGGTTGTAGGTATACCGCTGATAGAACTGCCACACTTCCTGGGTATCAATATCATACTACTAATTATGCAAGTCCTTCAGGACATTATTAACATTTCATTCATTGATTCACTTTCACTTTCATTCACTCATTCATTTCATTCATTTTATTAACAACATTATTTCAGGACATTATTAACTTTACAAGTTGTCGAATTTTCTTGAAGTACGACTTCAAGTCGGTTCTGATCAGAAGTGAATACAGTCTTATTGTTGTAAATTTGTCTGTACCGATAAAATATATTTTCCAAATACCTAGGCGAAACGTTTATGAATTGGGCCAATGGCAGAGTCCGCAGAGTCAAGAATTTCAACATAACTTCCGATGATATTTAGCCCACGATAACTTCAGCTTAAGTAAGTAATCCAACGAGTCAATATACATCAGAAACGGCAAAGCCATTAGTAAGTTATACAGTACATAGTACAGGGAAATAAAATTTTCTTGTGACTGTGGCTGTGACAGTGGTCTAAAGATTTTTATCTACTTTGCGTTACTAATGATCTCATTATTACACCGAAAGTAGTGTAATAATATTCATATTATTTAAGTTGGTACCTGATTGGTACATCAGCCTGTCACCTAGACGTCAAGGTTAAATTTATTATATTTCAATAAATGTGCATGCTATTCGATGTCCAGAGCGTCGATGACTTTTTTGTCTTGCTTTCCTCCTGAAAATACGCGAGAAGGACGTTTTCAGAAACATTCACTATACCTTCTTTCTGGCACCATTGGGAAAAGCTGCGTACTCTGTCATATGCTGGCTTGGATTTTGCTGGCAACAAGTTCTCAATAGCCTTTTGAGCAGCTTTGCCTATTTCTGGGGGTGTACAGGTTAATTTTACATTGTTGTCTTTCATTTCGCGCAAGTAAGTAGTTATTGAATTTGTCCTAGGGCTACTATATTTTCAAATTGAAATACGAGACATCCATGTCAGTGACGTCAGTGTAACCAACCCACGCAAAATTCCCTAATTTAATACGAAAGCTTGAACAGCTAAAATTTAATGGATTAATAAAGCAAAGTAGATAAAATAGTATATATTACACACGTTTAATAAGACGTATTGTCACACTCGTTCTATTAAAGCACTCCTCGCTTCACTTGTCGTGCTTTAAAACTCTCGTGTGACAATACTCCGTCTTATTAAACTAGTATATTAATAGGTATACTATTTTATTGGTACTTTAGTTGTTGACGAACAAATGTCGTTTGTTGTCAGACAATTTTTTTGTATATTCTGTACATTGACAATTAAAGGTAAAATATGTATACTTTTAGCGCATTTTTTAATGTAAGTAATGTTATACATGATATAAAAACATTTGATTATTTGTAATTATATTTAATACATTTCATTCTATATAACACTTTTTTATACTTGCTATAGTGAATAATAGAAAAGAACATTTTTTACCACCGAGGTATTTAAATGTTTCAATAAATTACTTGATTAATTTACAAGATTAAAACAAATAATATATTCATATTGTGCCCAAAATGATAGTAACAATTAAAAAGCAAATATCGATTTATGCTAATTAGTTTTCGAGATATAACAAACATCATGAATCTGAAGGTATATTTTCACTTTTTGTGAGCTTCAAAACCAAAATTCCCCCAGCTCGCTCCCATTTTCGTTTTTTTTTATTTCCTAATCTTTATAATTAAAGCCGTGTTGAATTTCTTTTTAAAAAAACGGCTATGTGTAACATCGCAAGACTTTCCTACATGGCCAGACAAAATATTCACGACAACATTATCACCGTTTTGTAAAATAAATTTAGTATTGAAAATGAAAATTTTCTCTTATTAGTAAATATTTCTTTTGGTTGTTTGTTAGATAGCAGAGATCTGTGAAAAATGTATTTGAATACAATTAACTTTATCCCATAAAGTTTATCGAAACGATAAATAAATTTACTTATGTAATATAACAACAACAAATTTCATGTCCATACTTCGAAATAAGAATCCAATCATCGACTTGAAATAAATAAAAACAACTTAACTTGATGGAGATGTATCAGTTAGACAACAATTACTCTACAAATCTATGTACTTTAAAAAGTGCCCTTTAGGGCAATTTTAGATAAAAATGTTTCAAATAAAAGGTATAGTCATTCATTACACAGCTAACATAAGTTATGAGATTTGGTATAAACCGTTTTAAAGAAAATTATAGGTACGACAAAAAATATTCTTAAGAGTAAAGTGCCCTTTAGGCTCTAGAACGTGCTCTTCCCCATTTAGTATTTTTGGACTATAAATCCCCTAAAATGACCTCTAAAAAAACCTTACGTGATGGACCTAAGGGGACCCCACATTCAGACTCAGCGACCCCGAAAACCTATATAACGTATGGTGGCAACGTGCTTTACGCCATTTAGAATTTTTGTACTATAAACCCCCTAAAATGACCCTAAAATGACCTCTACAAGAAAACCTTACGTGATAGACCTAAGTGGACCCCACATTCAAACTCAGCGTCCCCGAAAACCTATATTACGTGCTCTTCGCCATTTAGAATTTTTGGACTACAAACCCCCCCTAACCCCCCCCCCCCTATAAAACGACCTTAAAATGACCTCTAAAAAAAACCTTACGTGATAAATTTAAGCAGACTCCAGATTCAGATTCAGCGACCCCGAAAACCTATATAACGTATGATTAGGACGTGCTCTTCGCCATTTAGGATTTTTGGATAACAGACACCCCTAAAATGACCTCTAAAAAAACCTTTCCTGATGGAGCCAAATGGTCCTCGGATTCGGACTCAACGACCCCAACAACATAAAGTCTATATGGTTTGGTTAGTGGAATCGATTATTTTTTTGTGGGCCTGTGTAATAAACAACTGGTACAGTTGGTACTGTAGAACAGTGTGAAGTTTCTTACTATTTTTTCTTCATTGAGAAATTACGCTTTTACAATAAACAATACAGAACTCAAATTAACCACAATAAAACAAGTGGGAATCCACGGCACTACGCGACACCACAGTGTGGTGCGTTACGCAGGCATCTTGACTTCCCAACACAATTCGACACTTTCACGACTTTCCCACTAGAACGGCAACGTCGCCTCTATACAACCGATCTTACAGCATTACATCTTTAACATCAATGGCGGCAACGTCATGCTCGGGGTCAACGTGTAGCTGATAACCGGCTGTCGAATCACCGTGACGTACCCCGGAGACGAAAGAAATAGAGAGAGAGTGGTAGAACTTATATTCATTCCCTTCCATGCTCGGAATCATATGTATTATACAGAGCATGTATACAATACTATATATAGCTACAGCATGATATAAGGGCGAGACGAAACCCATTTTTAATGCTCTTTGACTTCAAGACTAGACCAGGCCATTTCTCGTCTTGTCTTATCTCGAAACAACCAGTAGTCCTTAGAATTTGGCCTCTGAACCCTACAAAACTTTATGAAATTATAAGCAGTTCCAGTTATTAGTTGTGTCTCACGAAAACAAGAGAAATTTATAGAGCTATACAACTTGTGATACTCAACGTAGTGAACCCTGATGGCAAGGAACGTATACCGGAATAATAGTTTTTACTTTATAAAACTTACCCTTGATAACTGTACGTTAAATTTAAATTCATGACTTAGTTTAGCTGTATTACGTTTTCATTAGTTCCATAAAGATTGCATAAAAAATTTGGTTCAAATCGAAGCCCTCAAATTCTTTCTTTTTTTGCACCAAATTTCCAATCAAAACACACACATACACACATGCACGCACGCACGCACACATTAAGTAAACTGACGTTTTTTCTTCGGATTTGGTTAATTTAAGCATAAATCCCTTCGGCGCCGGAGAAGTGACGCAAAATCCCCCTCGGCCCTCCCGTCGAGCCAGAACCGTATTTATATGCGCGCGTCTTTAACACTTGACTTATCAAGGGGGCCACCAGGCCACCCCGATCTAAGCCTTTGTTATCTTTGTCGAGAAAGGGGCCGACAGAGATCGGCAGGTATCCATTAACGGGAGCCGTTCACACATGGATGAAAGACAAAAGTGAATGGGGCTTTGTCCGCGGCCGTTACCGTGAGTGATAAGGACGTCGTCGTCCCGAGGGAAAACTTTCGGCAAATTCGTAATTTCGGTACAAAGACAGCGAAGAAAGTAGTTCTTTTCGGGAGTTCGGATGTACCGTTTCAATTTTATTTCTTTTATGTTCTTTTAAACTGTCATACATCACATGTACTTACCATATTTTATCGGAATTACCTATTACCTCCTCTGCTTTAATTATAAGTTGAAATAAAAAAAATTTAGGACAAAATTTTTTTTCATCCGATGGTGTGTAAACTTGAAATTATTATACGATTTAATCGAAATGTACTAAAAGAGAAAAATAATTTGTAATAGTTTACAAAATCAATTTAATACGATACACTTGTACTAGAAATAAAATCGTGGGGAGCGAAACAACACATGTCCGCAAACGAGACAAACATGTACAATATCTCGTTTAAAATGAAGTCACCCGGATATTTTCGTAATATTTGAAAATCCAGATTTGAGCCTGGACATCTATTTGCACCTATTTCTAGGCGTACATTTACACATTAACTCAAATTTAAGTAACAAATTGAGACAACGACAACTTCCCGACTAGAGCACAAAACTCCTATATTTTGTTTCCCGTCATAGATGCACTAAATTTTATTACAACTTTGACATTTTTTGTTTTTTTTTTAATATTTTTCCGGACACTCGACACACGGAGACGATTTTGGTGTTATTGAAAAAATTATTGAACAGAAGTATCGATTTGACAAAAAGGATAATTTAAGAGAAAAGGGAATAATCAGTTACTTTCCGATAATGTTTTTTTTTGTCTCGAAGTAAATTCTCGGAGCGTATCGTAAGACTTTAGTTG